>VKOC01016310.1:0-10544 GCA_009364415.1 Spea multiplicata
ACGTAGGTTACTAACAATAGCAAGCCGGCGGTGAAGTTCAATGGGCGGACTCCTTCTATGTCTGTGTGCCGACGTAGGCGGATTTTAGGCAGGTTTCGTGATCATCAGGTGGCATTTTGTTGCTCCCCAGGATATAAATATAAACTAGGTGAGCCTGTATGTAGTGCCTCCCAGAGCTGGGAGGTGTGTATTAGGAGAGATCCGTGTGGTTGGCTGGGGAGGCTGCGAGCGGTGTGTATATAATACAGTACAGACAGAGTCCGGGGCCACTTCACAGGCAGCGAGAGGAGGCAGCCGAACAGCACCACTTTAATTTAAAAAAAAACCATTATATCCCAAAGCAGCTACAGTGGGGGATCTGCATCTCCTCACGGGACCACCTGAATGAATATCCAAGGTGGTCTTGCTTCTCCTTCAAGCGAGACCCTCTGAGCCACCACGACCCTCTAATCATCACGCCAGAATCGCACAATCTAAGACCGAGGCTGCTGTTGAACCGACACCCTGAATAAGGACCATCAGCTACAGGTAAGCCCCCCCCCCCGCCGTACCCTCAGCACCAAGGACAGCGTCATCTCCAGCGCAGGGGGCAACACCCGCTACCCCTCAGTTGTCCTACTGCCCTAAATGCAAGCAGATCGGGGCATGGGACCTGTCACCATTGCTTCACCCATCCGCTCTGCAGTTAAACTGATTAGAGAGGCTTGGTGAATACTTTTCACCCCCC
Source organism: Spea multiplicata (assembly GCA_009364415.1). NCBI lineage: Eukaryota > Metazoa > Chordata > Amphibia > Anura > Pelobatidae > Spea > Spea multiplicata. The sequence goes on from VKOC01016310.1 coordinate 728, forward strand.
CCCTGAAAACTACCTGTTGAAATCACCACAAAGGTTCAGATGGCCGAGGAATTAAAAGGGTGCCACATCGCATAGTATTAATTCATTCAGCTTTGGGGTGTCTGTCTTTGGGGTCTCTGTGAACGTATATCAGGGGCTGCGGATGGATGAAACTGTGGTGTTTATGTAGAATGTTACTTTATAGCCCCAAGACATCTTACTTTCAGATTTGACCCTTTCGTGACTGTTTTCTTTTTTCAAAATCCCAGTGTCTATTTGGGTTGCTGTGACATAACCCAAGCAGAAAGATTTGCTGCAGCGAATGTAATTGCAGCAGACTTTCAGTCACCTCCTCCAATGTTCAACCATCTGCCTATTGTTAGATCACATTATAACCACTTCCCTGCTGGAGAGATAGAGAGAAGCTGGAGGGGGGGTCAGGAACATTATTTTTAATGCCACAGTATTGCTTTCAAGTCTTCAAATTCAGTTAAATTCAGGGTGCAACAGATGAAATGTCAGTGACTGGAATTGTTTCATTAAAGTTTTATGTCCTGTTGTATTATGGCCAAGGATGGCAGCTTGGTATGGCCCTAACATACCTGGAATCAAAATGCCAGGTTAGCAGGGCTCTGCTCACGTCTCCACAGCTAATAAAATGAAACTAGAGGGAAATAAGAAAGATGGATAAGGTAGGTGAGAAATGGACTTAGAAAGAGAAAGGCTATTGCTTACCTATAAAAGGTATTTTGCAAACTCTCAGACTGTGGCTACCCAACTCAAGACAATTTGCTTCCACCTCCCAACATAATGCACACCCCACCACTTTGTGCAATATGCCCATGTCGAAAAACTATCCAAGCCACGCATCATTAACAAGTTCCCGCGACATTCTCCTAAAATAGTCAAACGGCTCTCAAAATCTGCAACTTATTTCATCCAGCTTCTGCCTACAATCTAAACAGCCCTTTATAACACATTACTTCATTTATTTAGGTCCCTTTTGTTCCCCAAAAATTAGTAGCATTCCTGCATTGGCAGATATATAGATAGTCCACAACGCTGTGTACGCTGTGTGTATGTCTCAACATACCACTACACTACAAATGTATATTCATCAAAAGCCGGTTTCCTTGTGTTTTTTTGGGTTATTTCCTATTTGGTGATAGCCACCGCAAAGTTTATACCTTTGTGCTGGACATGTACATTTTGCAAATCGGAAGCAAGGACAATAAAAATGTATATTTATTGCATTCCCGGATGATGCACTACTGTCACAGTTGTAGAGCACTGTACCCATCTCTTTCAGTCAATCGCACAGCACTGCACATAGTAAACAAATAGATGCATGCAGCCAATGCAACACCCCCACTAACATTTTACCCGATCCCTGCCAGTTTAATGGAAGTGAACATAGAGATTGCTCACATCTCACTCTCTCTCTCTCTGCTCCCCTTTTTATCCGTGGTTGTACTACATGAGCACATAGGAAAATGGCCTCATTTCCCAGCGTTCGTGGTCACTTTATCTGCAGAGCCATGTGAGAAGTGTGCCAGTGGAGGTACAGATCTCACTATACCTTCTCACAACAATGTCAGTACACTCTCCGTTACCATCTCTGATAGAAACCGGGACAGTTAGGAAGATATTTAAACAATGATAGATACACCTGTAGTTTTCTGTGCATGAGAAATATTTCAGGATCTGGGCTCCTGAACACAATTGGAGGCCTACAAAGGAACACTTCCCTTGTAGACAGAATGCTGCAAAGTGTTGTTCTCATACCAGACAATAAAAACATTGCACAGAGAACTCCAGAACATTACATACTCATCTAGAGGTTTATAGTGTATTGCTCACTTGTGTCGTACAGAAAAATAACAATAGATCATTGCATACAATGTACAGATATATAAGCAGCGCACACAGAGCAATGGATATTTAAACAGATGTATTGCACAAACCAGGGGTCAAGTGTATTACATTGCTGGTGGATTGGTAATGGTTAGCGCTCCAAGCTGTTTTATGAGAGCTGTAGAGCAGTGTGTCCCTATATCACTTCCAGATCATTAGATACGGATCATGTTTTATATGAGAGGATTTGCGGGTAAATATAGTGGCAGAGTGCAAAGCACTGGGCCTCCTTGAAAGGTACGTTCATGGGTCTTATGTGAATGTATGATGTCACAAACTGTCACTGTGTCGGCTTTCACTTATACGATATGAGCAAAAGTATGTGGACACCTGACCATCACACCTATATTTATTTTTGGTTGACGCAGCCAGGACTACCCATTGACATCTCTGGGGGTGGTCCTGCTGACCTCCGTGGACGGTCTCACCGACAGCAGCTGGTGGGCCCAATGATATCAGTGGGCGTTTCTGCTGATGTTGCAAGACACACCCCCATTTAAGGGGGGAAATGGCGGGGAGCAGGGCGTGTCAGGACCCCGCTCCCGCGACCCGGAGAAGCGGCGATTCTGATGGACAGATACAACACAGTGTGCATGTCTGGCAATAATTGTAAAAATCATAGTATTAGGTCTCTATATGGCAGCTTCAAATGGCCAATTAGCTTAACACGTTTTGTGTGCCTCCCGCTGAAATGTTAAAACCCTGGAAATGATGAATAGTCCAATGTGAATTTGAAATTAAACATGCAAATTTCTCCAACATATGTACTTTGTACAACATTGTACTTTCATGATTCAAGGGCTATTCTGGGTGTGTACCGGCTCAAAGCTAAACAATTTAGAAGGGTTGTCTGTGCTGTATTTGATCATACGAACCAGAGAAGGCAATGTATAAGCATATGTAATCTTCCTTTCTGTTTGAATACATTGTTGTTATATAACAGTATAACAGATGTTGCATGTTGCATACACCCCAGATCTGTTCTCTGATGAGGGGCCCATCGATGACTGGGAGCCCCAAGCGACTGTTTAATCTAGTTAGATGAGGGGGCCAGCTGCGTACAGTTTTCTCTAACACGGAGCCACAAACAGCAAATTTCACATTGGAAAGTTTGAAGCACAATTTAGGAATTGGTATGTATGTCATATTGGTACAACGGATTTCCTGTTTCCTCGATTGTTGCCGCTAAACACTAATAGGTGGAGGGCTACCCAGATTTGAAGTGTCACAGTTAACAGAAATAAAAAAAACTGTGTTTACTGTTTATTATGTTTGTGCAGATAGCTCCTATTTGGTTGCAGATGTCACGTTAACACAGATTTGCAGACCCACGTCTCTGTCTCTCTGAGAGAGCATGCATTGTAGGTGTCTGAGGGAATTATCCTCAGGACTTTCTGACTTCAAGTGTGTACTGTTGGAAAATCATGCACTAAAAATGTATATAACATTGCAATTCTGTTTCTGGGCAGTGGAATCCCACATAACACAGGGGAGTCTAAACCATAGCTCTAGAATTTCATATGGCCATTTTTATGGAGCGTGACCTATTAATAGCTATCTAGAACCAGAATAAACAATAATTTAAATATTTTTTTTGTGCTGTTTCTATTGAACATCAGTTAGCAGAGACTGTCACGCCTAATTCTTGCAGACACAGACCTAAAGAACAGTTCACACAACATTATCCAAAGAAATCCTTACACTGATCATATACAGAGCTTTGTACAATACATTACACACTTAGCTTCCCTCTAGACTATGCCTAGACAGCGCACACACACTACAGGAGTCAGAACACATAAGCAGTGTTTAAATAATAATACTAATTTATTAAAAAACACAAATATAAATAGTGTTATATTATAATATTATAAATAAGCTGATTTACTTGTGAGATCTTAAACCACCTAACAAAGATGCACTTCTCCAATCTGTTGTTAGAGAAAGGCATCAAAACATGCCTTTTACTATATTACAAAATTGTTTATATTCATTTTTTCCCCTTAGGTTACACTAGTCATTAATTGTTAGCATGCAAAATATAATGTAATGTTGTTTTGTAGGGACCCATATATATAGACTATAAGCATACCTGCCAAGTGTACATTGGAGGGATATTCTTTATATATTCCTTTTCAAAAGGAACTGAGTATGTAAATTGCTATAAATAGTCTTTGTAAAACTTTGTCCCCAGGCATACCTCTAATCGCACCCCTAAAATAAGTGTCCCAATGACTATTTGGAATTTGGGTATAATGTATTGTATGTATTTATACACACATCAATCAATAAACATACTTACTGTTGTTTCTATACACACTGCTTTTAATGCAGAAAACGGCTTTATTATTGTAAACGATAAATTATTATACTTCTAAATTCATGGCTCGCTTGAATAAATTACAATCAATGGGTCATAAAGTCGCAGAAAACATATGGCAAGCCAATACATGCTAAATACATTCTTCCCAGCTCAGGCTACCCAGAGCCTTCCCTCTTTGAGGGGGAGAGTGGCTACCCACGGATGCTGGCGAGTAGCTTCTTAAAGAATTACACTTAGTGTGTTAATATATGAAGTGTGCTAAAAGTAGTGCAATCACAGAAACATTTCATTGGTTGCTATAGCGATTGCAGTACATTTAGAACTCGTGATTTTTGTACATAACCTCTGTAGAGTCTTGCAGGCCATCTACAGTCTGTAAAGCTTACAGTGCAGATATTTTCAATCTACAGCATTTGAAATATATATTTCTGTACATCATTCCCATACAATACATTTTGGAGTTACAGAGAAGTGCCAGTGAGACTGTGTGTTTTGTTGGTTTGAAAATAAATATTGCAGAGCCTATATGTTGAGCATATACTCATATCATATAAACACTCACTGGACACTTTATGAGGTACACCTGATCAATTGCTCGTTAACACAAATATCTAATCAGCCAATCACATGGCACCAGCTCTTGTCAGCTAAGAACAGGAAACCGAGGCTACAATTCGCACCAAAATTGGACAATAGAAGACTGGAAGAACATAGCCTGGTTTGATGAGCCTCAATTCCAGCTATGACATGCAGATGGCAGGGTCAGACTTAAATAAACAACGTAAACAACATGAAAGCATAGATCCATCCTGCCTTGTCTCAATGGTTCAGGCTGGTGGTAGTGTAATGGTGAGGGGGACATTTCTTGGCACACTTTGGGCCTCTTAGTACCAATTGTGCGTCGTTTAAACGTGACAGCCTACCTGACCTATTGTTGCTGACCATGTCCATCCCTTTATGACCACAGTGTACCCATCTTCTGATGGCTACTTTCAGCAGGATAATCCACCATGTCACAAAGCTCACATCATCTCAAACTGGTTGCTTGAACATGACAATGAGTTCACTGTACCCCAATGGCCTCCACAGTCATCAGATCTCAATCCAATAGAGCACCTTTGGGATGTGGTGGAACAGGAGAGTCGCATCATGGATGTGCAGCCAACAAATCTGCAGCGACTGCGCAGTGTCGTTGTGTCCATATGGACCAAAATCTCTAAGGAATGTTTCCAGCACCTTGTAGAAATTATGCCACGAAGAATGAAGGCAGTTCTGAAGGAAAAAGGAGGTACTAGCAAGGTGTAACTAATAAAGTGGCCAGTGAGTAAAATAATGTTATGGGATCTGCTGGCTCTCTGTAAATAAAATGTAATTCTATGGGAGTGTGTGGTGATGTTACTTAAAGAGAGCTGTGTGTGCATGACAAAATAATATAGACCAGATGGCACCCCAAAACGCAAATAATATGTGTAAATAATAAATAAAACAAGGTACAATCAACTCCGCCTGTGCCCAACTGGTTAAATTACAGACAAATCTAATGCAAGGAAATTACACAAAAAGATTATCACCCTTGATTAAGACGTGTTTGGTTGAAACGCTTTTCTGCCACTCTCTTGTTTGCCTATATACCCATGTAAGTGCATTATACGCTTTCACTTACGTTTAGTAATACAAAATATATTTTTAATACTACCGTATTTAGCGCTTTTGTTATGCATATTTTTTTGGTGTACCTACCTTTCATTAGATTTGTGTGCATATGCCATGCCTGCAGACAGCAAACCAGATTTTAGCAGCATGACCCAGCAGTGTGTGATGTGCACCTCGGATTTTGGGAGGTTACTAAGCCTTTATTAGTACAGCAGAGAATAAAGTAAGGATTTATTCACTAAGGTGGGCTCTGGAGCATAGTGACGTTAATAAGTTGCATTTGCAACTCTCCTGCAAATTCATCCCTATATTACACCTTAGTGGATGAACCCCAAGACACTAAATGTAAGACAGGTATGCTCATAAAGGTCATTAAGCAGATTGTGTATACGTGGGTGACTCTGTAATGCTAATAATGTGGAACTGATCACTAGTTACCCTGAGGCATCTCAGGTGTCAAGTTAGCATTGTTTGTTCAGGACCTGGCGCACAATGCAGTGATATAACACATGGTTTGTTAGCACTGGAAGATCCTTTCTGTTGCTGGTAAACTTTCAGCTATTGTGACATTACATTTTGTATTACCTCACTGATGTCACATACAGCTACACGAGCTTATGGGACATTCAGTTCTAATTACAGTCTAATCAAATCTCTAAAGTTCTTCAGACAAATGTATACCAGGGCTGTATTGTCCATAAACTGTAGGATTCTCCATTTCACTACACAGGAGATTTGTTTAATCTTTCTTCCACATAGCTTAGGGCATATATGTATTTATGCCGTGCTGAATCCTAACAGACTCCCTTTATTCACCACTGGCAAACAGGCTACCCACTACATGCTACAGTGCATTGTGGGGAGGCCACATAGAATCTGCAAAGGCGGTCTGTATTGCAACAGTGCTGACCTTCACATATATTATAGCTCGCAGGTCTGGTAAGGGACGATCAGATGATTTCCCTAACTGACCTATGATCCACACTCTGTAGAAAAGTATCGTTAAAATGATACCATTTATTGGCTGAGAGTTTAACTGCGAGCTTTCGAGACCAAGTTCTGAAGGCAAAAGGAGGTCCAACCCGGTACTAGCAAGGTGTATAATAAAGTGTCCAGTGAGTGTAGTAATGCTATGGGATCTGGAAGGGACCTAACAACTTGGTCTCGAAAGCTCGAAAGTGGGTTCCAGGCGAACGAGTGGTTGGGCCGTATAATATCCACCATGGTGTACCTGAAGGGACAAGTCCGTCACATCCATATATATCCTATCTAATATATCAATCTATTATTCTATTTATAACGTGTAGTGAAACAATAGTACATGTGTTTATTGATTAATGTGTCTATAAATACGTGTCATACACTATATGACCAAATTTATGTGGCCACCCTTAAGCCCTGGTCAATTGTATTTATTATGAAGTGAAAGTGTGAAGCAGCTCAGCAACGAAGTGGTATACTATAAACATTCACAAAGCAGGGACACTGACTGCTGAAGCACATAGCTTGTAAGAATCACCTGTCCTCTGCAGCATCACTCGCTACAGAGTTTCAACTGCCTCTGGAAGCAACATCAACAGAAGCGCTGTGCTTTAGGACCTTCATGAAATAGATTTCCATGGCTAAGCAGCTGCACACAACATGAGAGTCTCAGTGGGCAATGCCAAGCATGAGCTTGAGTGTTGTAAAGCACACCACCACTGGACTCTGGAGAAGGGGAAACATTTTCCTTAGAGTGATGAATCATGCTTCACTATCTGGAAGTCTGATGGATAAATCTAGGTTTGGCGGATGCCAGGAGAACGCTGTAAAGTTTGGTGGAGAATGGATAATGGTCTGGGGCTGGTTTTCCAGGTTTGCGACAATCACCTTAGTTCCAGGGAAGGTTAATGCTAGATTAATGAGCTTTGGGGCCTGGATCAATTATACAAGAATGACCCCCACTCCGGGTTTTCTTCCTTCAGCAAGCTCCTTTTCCCACTTTTCTCTGCTTTTTGCCTCATGCAATAATTTTTCCTTCTGTTGTTTTCTTCCCTCCATCTTTTGCACCTCATTCTTTTCTCACCTTGGAATGATGCTGAATGTGCTTCACCGTTAATCCGGCTCTGAAGGAGACCTGATTTTATGTCTGTTTGTAACAGACATTAACATTCAAATTAAATGAAGGAAATATTGTGGTGTTCCTTTAACAGCCAAAAACAAAAGCCATATATTTCACATAATTATCCAGCACAAATACTGGCCTGCTGTGAAAGGAATCAATTAATGAAGAATCCATTACAATACCTTACAACTCTCCCATTTTTGGAACTCAGTCCAAAAAAGTGGCGATCCAGTCCCTTGTTGTAGGACTAAGTTAGTGGTACCTGGGTACAGTATATCTATGTACCTCCTGTAACACACAAACTAACAGGCAAACTCACACCGACACCCACTCACCCTAACAACACAAACACACCCACTATAACAGCAAACATTTATACATACTCTCCTTTGCCCACTTCTACTCTTCCCCTCTCCCAGGCCCCACTAATTCTAGGTTTACTCCCTGATATTCTACCATCATCTGCTGACACACACTCATTCTAACACCAAACAATAACACCCACATGCATGAAACACCAAATACTAACACACAGGCTCATGCTAACACCATAACATACATAACATATGCTAACACCATAACATACATAACATACAAACTCTAACACCATACAGTAACAGGCACCCATGCTAACATCATATGCTCAAGCAAGTGCCCTTACACAATATACTCACACACTTGCTATAAACATACACAACAATACAGTAACACCATACACTAACACACTCATTCATGCACACACACGATAAAACCACACTCCAATGCGTTGTGCACACTTTAGCAACATGTACACACACAACCCAACATGTACATGTGAAATTACTCAAGATTTGCTGTACATGTACTGTACGTACAAGAAATATTGGTATTTTTTACTCCTTGATGTTGACCTAAAATGTTCTGTGGAAGATTATACTTTAAGATGAGGAGCTCATCTGTTCTAATGTCTTCTTCTGGCATGGTGAATGGACTTCATATCCCACTCAGCACTGGCAGCTATTTTAATTGATCAATTTTGAGGCAAAATTCTTAACTTGTTCCTGCTCATTAGGCAATTCTGTTGGTTGGTATCACAGAGAATATTATTGGAACCTTGCACTAGAATTCATTTAAAAAAAATCTCCTGTAAATAGCTGTGTCCCTCATGGTCGTGTCTGAGAGACCTAAGTGCCAGTGAACAAACATTGACACCTTAACCCGGGACTACCCAGAGGACCTTATACTCTGTAAAATGCCACCACGCCCTATACCTTGAAGTGCAGGTTTCTTAGCTGGCCTGTATGTGGCATTTCATACAGAGTAGTTGCATATGCTGTATCACATACAATGAGTAAGGCCCTGCAGTGGTGTGGTGATACTGATACCATGTTAGCATGCAGACCACTGACCAGTAGCAGAACAATAGGTAATCAAACCGCACATTAACATTTCAGCATAGTTTGTTTATGTCTGTATTAAAAGTGTTTGTACCACTATTTGAGTATCTCTGTGTATTCTGATTTTGCGGCAGGACTAGTGGTTTCATGTGAGTTTTCCTACATCCCACACCGCTGCTAAGTGCTATTAAGCAAGGCATCCTAATTGTAACATACCCTCCTGTCTTCGTTTTGCACTACTGGCCACATCCGGCGCACCCAGGTTATCAAACACAAAGGGAGGGGGTGTTTGGGTAGGGGTGGTAGCACTCAGATTGCTGGAGGATCCAGGAAGCAGGACACTGATACAGTAGGTAATAATTAAGACTGACTTTTCTCAGCAAGGTACAGGTACTGATTAACCTCTTTCGTGCCAGTTTGCTGCAGTCAATGTGTTAATGTCCACTGAACACATATGTTCGTTTATAC
>VKOC01016311.1:0-82384 GCA_009364415.1 Spea multiplicata
AACTTCGCCCCAGGCGGCATTTTGTCTTGGGCCGGCCCTGGAGAAGAGGGTCTTGCTCTTGTGAGTTTATAATGTTTTAGGAGGTTGAGATGGAATTTAGACAGAAGAAGAAGAGGGGTTCCTTGGGTCATTGTCATTTGATTGTAGCAAGAGTCATATAGATAAATAAGTCAATGGCGTAGATCTTAAAGGTTGGGAGAACAGATGGTTCTCTGAAAATCCAGGTTTGTTGTAAAAAACAGGGGATAGATAGGCAGAACTAGATATGGAATTTCAGAGACTATCACGCTGCCAATAAGCTCATTTGACACTAAATGCAATGCAAATTGTATATGTTAATGGCATAGGTGTGCATTGCCGGTATTCAGCGTTTGAACAAATTGACTGAATTCCAGATATTAGATTACACACAAAGACAAAGGGCCGAGCAACTAGAATTATACGAATCAAGTTATCTTTAAAAGTACAATCCATTCCACAAATTATTGAAAAGAACATCAGTACTAGCCCTATAGTTTAAAAGACTGTGTAGTAAATGTCTCGGTGTAACCATCTGGCTTATGAACGTTTAAGGGGGTTGTGACTTTACCTTGAGTGGGGAATGTCACCCAAAAAACCCATCTATAATAGTGACCTCCTAATCAGCGTGGAACTATATCACTTTAGATTGTATTTAAAGCTCAACCAAAGATACTCACACAAATATCTCTCACCACAAACCATGACTGATTAGCATGTTGTCTGTTTTATAGAAATGTGTGCAGTAGTTACAAGGGTTATATCGCAACCTGATTTTGTAACATCACAATTTTTGCTGGCAGGTTGAACCCATTACTAGACCATTTCTGAAGAATGTCCTCGCTATTACAAGTAATCTGCGTAATAACCTAAAAATGTTTTTGTTTGTTTTTACTTTATAAAATAGACAGAAATAGATCGATGGTAATATTTAAATGCCAGACAGGCCTGTATCAATGTGTGACCCAATTCTATATTCCTTATATAAACCTGTCTTAATAGCTTTAATCTTTACCTAATTTATTGGTTTGTCTAAGTCTCTCAATTCTCGTTGTATAAGACCCTCTGAATGTACGTACTGTAAGAAGCACTGCGTAAATTGTTGGTGTTTTATAAATAAAATATAATATAAGGAAAATATATAAAATCTGAACTTTTTTAACTGACCCAGCGCCAGGCACTCTAGCTTAACCCTTTTTTGTATTAGAATTAACAGGTTATGGTTTTTTTGCTGTGTGTGTCCTTCTGTCCTCCAGGGTATGTTCTTGTGAGAAACTGTAACTATCTTGGGAATTGGCTGTGTTGTGTTCGCCAAGACTATTTCTATACTTAGAAATGTACATTTAAAGGGGCAGTTTATTGTCCCTGATAACCTCACCAAAAAATAATATTAAAGTCCTCCTCTGTGGTTTGGTGGTTTCTGCCACTTATTCGCTATGTCAAGCAAACCACTGCAAGAACTTACCGTCCATGTGCACCATAGGCATAAGAGAGAAAATAGGTAGAATGATTGGTAGGATGAAAGCGGGAAAGGCTTTTCACTATGATCTTGGCTTTGTCCTGTGTGTGTGTGTGTGTGTTGCTGTCCATTATTATGTCTTATGCCAGATAATGCTGACTTCAATCTAATAAAACCCTTCTACAAATGTAAAATATGCATTAAACCCACTTTTGCTGAAAGGGTTAATGGTTTTATAACACATAATACTCCTGTATAAATTTCTGTTAATCTAGTAGATTTCCAAACCTCTTCGTAGCTTAATGTATTTTTATAAAGAACATTTTATATTTGTTTTTCTTTTTTGTTATAATTTGCACCTGTTCATACCGGTTTATTTATACTGTAGACTTTCTGTCGATTTCTTAAGTGAATATGGCATTTAGAACTTTATATAAGGATCCTAAAAGCTATAATTGTGTTTATCACAAAGAATGAATGGAACAGTAATGTCATTATTGCAAAAAACATGGTGAGAAACCATAAGAAAAAGTGAACCGAATGAAGACGGAATAAGAAAAGAGAGAAAGCTAGAAGTACGAGGAAGTGGGTGATTGCAGGATTTCCTGAACTACAAAATTAAGCCTGGCAGCCAATCTGTGGAGAAAGTAACGAAAAACATAGAGCAAGATAATATTTGTAATATCAGAATATAAGACCTGAAAAAGGTTATTATCCAGCATATTGTAATTATAGAGGTAAAGGCCTTGAAACAAGAGTCCTAAAGACGAGTTGGAAAGTCATAATCTTAAATTATCCATTATAATTGAGAGTCAGATTGTAAGTGGTGGTTTAAATTACAAACCCATATGTCCGCTGAACATTTGAAACCTGTGAAGGATTAAGCGTGATGTTGGTGGTCATCATGTGGATAGGCGCCCTGGTGGGATGCAGCCAGCGTGGTTTGTAATCCATTCCCAAATGAGCATGGTTTGATTTTTGTTAAAATACAAGTAACTTTTTATTACGTTGAGATTACAGTATAGACATTTTACCCAGTAATATGTCATTTGGATGTATGGCGTTTTCTTCATTATGTATGATTTGAGTTAATGTGCTTAATGTGAGCATCATCAGGGATTAGGAAAAATGGGCAGCAAGATGTGTTCGGCCGATTAGCTGGGCAGTGGGGAAAGGGGCAATGGATACAGAGGATTCTGCAGAATGGACAACATGATTTAAAGGAACTACACACCTATCGTATGCATTGAAGTGCATATGTTGGCTGAAGCGCCCCTCTAATCTGACGTGTTGAATGTTCTACGTATTAATTTCAGATGTTAGCTGAGCAGGGCCTCGAAGGATGTTATAGTTTATAAAAACCTTGTAAAGAATGGCAACTGTATTGGTGCAGTGTATTTACAAGTAAAAGGAACAGTCACCCCCTAAAGATATGGTATTTATGCAATAAGCATTGCAAATGTCCTCTGTCTACTATTTTAGCCTACTGCCATTTGTGAATGCATTAGAAGTAATGCACATGCTTCCCATACCCATGCATGCGCAGTGGCAGCTAGTGCTAAGGGTCATCCAGTCCAGGCATAGTCAGATGTGCAATATGTACAGAAATAACAGCGATTTGTATATAATGGCCCCAGAGTGGTGCTTTAGTGGAAACAAACATTGCTATGGTGGTTGCATGTGTACTATCCTGTCTCTGCATCTCTTACAGTATCTGCTGTCTGAGAACTGTGAATTTAGGGGAAAAAAAATTAAGTTTGATTTATATTTGGAATAAGGCCTATTTACATACAAATGACTTCACTCATAATGCATACAGATACCCTTTTGATTGGTAGAAGGCACACAGATATTAGAATAGGTGGAGGCGTGGGGGTTAATGTAACCATGTGAGTGCCAAGGGGGTGAGAAGTGTATATCTCTGCACTGGCCTCTGGCACTCACATAAGCTGTCAGACAAGGTCTGTAAGTGACAAAGAGCTCTAGATTGCCAGTGGATAAAGCCTTTAAATAACGTAGCCTCAGATATTTGTCATTTATTAATATGAACTGTTTTCTTTATTGTAAATATTATCTGCCTTATATTATAAAGTAAGCGTATCTTTCTGTGCCCTTTTAAAATGTGCTTTGGTATTAATTGTAGAAAAACATTTTTCTGGAACAAGGTTTATTAAGCATTAATTAAGAGAAAACCAAAACTTTTGTGTCTCTTAAAAAGTGATATATACATCGAGCTGGCCAAACAACTATCACATGTATAAATCTCTCTTTTTCCCCATATATTAGTTGGTTGGCTAGCAAGATCAATGTTTGTGTATATGCAAATGGATAAGACGGAAACCCTAAAAAGTTGACCCAACCGTGTTATGTAGCGCTATAACAAACGTATTGACAGCTACAGCGGGGAGTACAAAAAGTTACTCAGCTACACTAATTTAATCTGATGGAGGGAATTGATCCAGGCATGATCGTATTACTGTGAAATTCTCCCTTTTTAAAGCAAAATTCGAAGTTGATAGACTGATGTTTTCCATCGCTAAGATCAAGGAGGAGTATTATTCAGAAAAGTTGAACTCCATAAGAGTACTTACGATGGACCTGACTTTGTACCCAGACAGAATTGTAAGTGTTAAGGGTTGAATGTTGAGTATTATTTTTGATACTTACATTTTTACACATTCCTTCCATTATTGTTTTTTTTTATATTTTAGTTATGCAATTAGGCTGATAAAAAGCAAAACAATAGCAAGATGTGTTTAACAGAGATAGGAAGCGGGTATAGCTGAATAATATATATATATACTATATATATATATATATATAATATATATATACTGGCATTTCACCTACAATGGTGATGAATCATATGTTTGTCTTATGAAGTTACAAGTCTCTGTTACAAAATATTATGGACCACCTGTGTTGAACTTTATGAGTTTTTATGTGGTCCATGTTGCTGAAAGATCAATCATAATTTGAGCATTTTAACCATTAAAATTGTTATGTTTGGTAATCTTTCTTTGATCTTTACTTTGAACTAACTGATTTGTTGGCTAGGGAAGCCGGGTGGGGTAAGTTGTATGCCAAATTAAGACAGAATCTTTATTTTGGTGGTTATTAGTTGTGTCTGAGTTTGGCTTGGTCGCTGCAGAACAGGTTAGCACTATATCACTGATTTATAGAAATTGTGAAGCAAAACTAATGTTATTGTTGCACAGGAACGGCTTTCCCTCTAACCCCCCCAAAAAAGAATACAAGTTATAGTATTTCATCTAGCAGAACCTTTAAAAGCAATTTGATAGCGTGGAGCCTTATCAAAATAAAATTTCGAGCATGTCTAATTATCAAGCAGGTTGACACATTTGAGTATGAATAAAATTATATTCTTTATTTTAAGTCCTTTGTGTCTCTTAAGTTGATCAAAACCACTAATATGGTTTGCATGTTCAGTGGGAAGAAAAAGTAAGTGAATCCTTTGGAATTACCAGCATTTATGTATAAATGTGTCTTAAAATATTGATCTAAATTAAAATCTGTTTTAACTACTAACGCACTAATCATTGCATTGTTCTTGTCCATATTGAATACAGTATGTTAAAGTCTAGGCTAATCACTTCAACAAAAGCTTTTTGGAGTCAAAAGTAAGCAAACCTAATATCAATCTGAGTTTGCTATTTGCAAGAAGCATGCTGATGTGAGCCATATATATATATATATATTATATATATATTATATATATATATATTATATATGGCTCACATATATATATATATATATATATATCTCAGAAGACCTACAAGTAATTGCTAATTTGCATACAAGCTGGAAAGGGTTACAAAGTAATCTTAAAGAGTTTAGTTTTCATCAGTCTACAGTTTCATTGTTATTATTGTTATTAGCTTAACCCCTTAATGACAAAGCCCGTACATGTACGGGCTCAAAATGCATTGTTTTTCAATGGGTTTTTGGACCGCCCATTGTCCATTAAGTCACTTTGTGACTCAGATGTAGATCAGATCAAATTTCATGAACCACTAATGCAGAAAACCAGGTAATCTCAAAATGTTTATTTACTATTTCTTATGACTGTATGTGACAAGAAGTTCCACCGTACATCGGGTGCATGTTTTTGATCAAGGTTTCACTTGACCTTCTACCCACTGCCAAGCATTACCAATACCTTGATCCTATTTCAGATGAAACTTGTGTCTTTACTGTACTTCTTTGTGGTAATGCCAATTTCTAATTGCTTCTATATTGCTTGTTTTCATTTTTTTATAAATGTGTTTGGGAAGAGTGAAATTAGTTAATTATAGATTTTGGTGGAATTTCTTACATGATGGACACAGCTCATCATTCCTATTGAGCAGATGAAATGCAGATGAAATAAATAAAGATTGTGTTAAGAGGTGAAGGAGCTTAATATTCTGAATCATGAATTTTGTCTACTTGAGTTGTCACTTGCTACTCTGATGACATAATAAACGGTGTGACAGCCCTTGCTGACTGAGGAAGCCTAGTATGAATTAATTGGGCTGCATACAATTGCCAATAATTAGGGGTTTAAGTGGAGAGTCATAACTCATTCTATGACTCTTGAAACATACAGTGATTTTTAAGTTGGTAACTGAGCAGCTGTCTAAAATATTGGAATACAGAGGTGTCTAGTAGTTTACTTTTTAGTGTTTAATTTAGATACAGTATTTGGAGAGCTGGAGGCATCTCTTCCTAAGGACAATATCCTCACGGTCATCGTAAGTATGTATGAAGTACGTAAGCGAAGTAAAGAATGAGGTGTCACAGTTATGATTTTGGTGTCACGCTGGTTTGCACGCTTTGCTGCGGAAAACAATAAAATCTATTATATAAAGGACAAAGCGATTAACAGTATCTCTTTAGGAGTCAAACTGGTGCAATGAAATGGCTCTTTCTTCCTTTTCAAAATCTGTGGGTTGAAATGTAGGCTGAAAACTTGGCAGAAATTATAATGGGATAAGGCTGAAAGGATTTGAGAAATGTTCCTAGCCAGATTTACAGCCTACACACCAAGGATATGTACTTTCTTTCAGGAAAATTATATATATTTTTTCCTTTTCCCCCAAATACCAACAAACTCCAGACTCAGCATAATGTTAAACTTTAACAGGTGCACCTGTCCTTTTCACATTCTACAAGCGCATTACAACGTGAGAAGAAAGGTGGAATTCCATTCAAGTGGAACACAAGCGAGTTGCCCTAGAGCCTCTGAGAAACAAGACCCATCATGTATTGCTGTACTCCAACAGCAATCGGTTGCTAGCAATTCCACCTTAATCCACAAGGGGAAGCTCTAGAGGCCGTATATATACGCCTTAGATAACTCCTTAATGGGTACTCTCTATGAGATAAATATCAGGGTGTTTTGTGCAAGAATAAACATTGTAGCATGTCATGTCCTGTATTACCGGGTCTTTACCCACTGCCTAAAAGCTTCGCAGCTTTCGCTTAATTAGTATAATGTAGTTTACCTAGTTTTACTAATGGTGCACATTATATCTCCAAGTTCACAAACTGGCTTTCCATTGCACCCGCAGGCACCCAATGACATGCTGTTGCTTAATCACAGGACCTGCCATGAACCCTTTAGGCACCTAAAAATAATTCTGCCAGAAAAGAAACATATATTTATGTATATATGTATGTGTGTATATATATATATATATATATATATATATATATTTAGATATATTATTTAGGTATTATTTAGATATGCCTTCTATGCCAGCTTTACTCCCTCCTACATTGACTTTATATGAATTTATTGAATCTAAATATATATATATATATTTAGATTCAATAATTGAATCATATAAAGTCAATGTAGGAGGGAGTAAAGCTGGCATAGAAGGCATATCTAAATAATACCCTTGGAAATTAATCAGGAGCATAATCAGAGCATTAAATCCCAGCATATCATCAGTTAATATAATATATTAAATAGTACAATAAGATTGTGTCTATACACAGTTAAAGTTAAAAAGTAAGTCATTTAATAATAAACTAAGTTATACAGCAGCAACACCAACTTAAGTTATTCAAGTGACCGTCTAAGGCACAAGACTCTTGCCACAGGTTTTGGTGGGAGCGCGGGGTCTGTTCCTTCAGGCCTCTGCTTTAGCGGTCCCTCGCTGTGCACATGGCTTCCATACTGAGTTCTGGAAAATGACGTCATATCCTGGGACTACATGAATCACGGGCACACAGTGTTAGAGAGCGCTGAAGCAGAGGTCTGAAGGAACATACCTCGTGCTCTCTTAATTTTGGGCTGGTTAGAGGGAGTTCTGTGATCTTTCCAACCAGCTCTACACTGCTACACTACACTGCAACAGCCGATTTTCCAGGACTGTCCCAGAAAAATCAGGACAGATGGCAAGTATGCTTTAGTTGGGTGTTACCAATTTGCCTCTAGGATTAGTTCTAGATGTTCAAACCATTGTTTCCGGGCAGTGCCTGTATACAGTTTGCATACATATGGGTTACCTGTAGCCAGGTCTGTAACATGAATAACTGGTCTTGTTACTAAATGCAGAATTATGTAGGCTGGCAAGCATACTTTAGCATTACAACTAGACATCATATAAAATAGACTGTGCCTTTTCAAAAAGTTCCACCTTTTCAGTATGCTTTGTGAGACAAAAGGGTTAACTTAGTGATTTCCTTTTTTTAAAAAAAAAGAATCGTCAAAGTTCCTGCCTTATCCTAGATATAATGCCTTCTTAAAATTATTATTCATTTTTTTTAGATTGTGAGTAATATGTCGGTATTTCTTATGCCTTGGGCACTGAGGATAAATGTCCTCATTAGCATAGAACATTAACATGAATGTTAAAATAGTAATAAAAATCACAGATTTAGATAAGCTTTTCCATAAAAAAAATACGCTTTTAACTATGCACTTATTTGTAGGAAACCAAATTTATGATTTTGTATTATAATAAAAAAGCAGTTAAATGTGGTCGGAAACTACTATAAATGACTAATATTTTATGTTGTATTAACATGTCTTGTAAATCATGGATATTGGTTGGCAAAATGGTTAATGTAGCTTAAAATAATTTGAAGACTAAGATGCACAGAAAAGGCCAGCAGTAGATAAAATGATCCAGAAGATACACTTACTGTGTAAAGCATTATTTGCTTATTTGTAACCCCTTACAGAAAACACAGCAGGGTTGATAAATAATGCAAAGTCTTACAGTCATACGCAGTGCAAAAATGTCAGGTCTCACAGCATCAAGCACCATTTATCTTGAGATCCAGTCTTCGGGATTCTTCAATCGTTATAGAAGGTCAGGGTACTCGTTTCTTCATCTGACTGAACATCATTCTTTTTAAAGGGTACAGTTCATAAAAAAAAGTTGTGTCTCATTGTAGAAGGTTTCCTGTATGAATTTTTTTTTAAGTATGCTTATAAATCTACATCTACAAGAAAAGTCTTCAACCCAATAAATAAAAATAAATAAATAAAGAGGCTAATGGCCTCTAAATAAGAGGCTTACATAACCAAATGTAATGTTAAATAATTGCTTCCCTTCATTAGTTGGTATAGTTAGTCCTGTCTCGTATCACGTATTCGGCTGGGTCGGTCGCTTTGATGACCTGCGGTAAGGGAAGTCTCTCTAATAAGCAGAGCTGCTCCAAGCCCTATGTTGTTCTGATTGGTGTGCGGAATTTGTAGAAATGATACAAAAACACTGAAAGGAAAAGGCTTTCCCTCGCTATTGAGTCCTTCCTCATTTTACTGGATTAGATCTACAAATTACAGTCCATTTCTGCCCAAATAATTCCTAATCAGCTTTTCCCCATGGAATTCATCCATACAAGGCTATTGAGTATACTCAATATATTGAGTATTCACATGCATGGTTATTTGCTTCTGTCACTTTCATTACTAGGTTACCGTCTATTGGGGAGTCACTATCACAATGCTCTGTACATAATACCTTTTTCATTTATTTAGTCATTTACTTTATTAAGTATTATGTAGATTTGCTTGCTTTATTCCATATGAAATGTGGAGTAAAGTCTTAAAAAAGTTCTTAAGTTATAACACTGAGAAGGTCCAGTATATCTGGATTTGCAAACGTACTCATTCTCAGCATGCTCGTCTAGGAGGGCCATCGTTTCCACAGGGCTCATTGATCAGCACCGTGTGATCTAATTACCTATAGAGACCTACAGCAACCTTTGCTCTTTTGTACTATATGTCTTTACACTAAGCGCAAGGAAGAAAAGGAGAATAGTCATGCTATGTCCTACGTCCACCATTCTGCTTTACAGTGGGGGCTGTGCAAAGGGATTTTACCAAAGACGTCACTAGATTAAAATGGATCTGTCCCCGTTTCCAAATCCTAGATTTTAGAGTTGAGTTCACTCAATCTATGTAAATGAAGTGAAAATAAGTAATATATATTCCTTAAAGCATCCACATCTACATACCATGGGAGCAACTCGGGGCTCCAAAAAAATCATGCTTTTCTGTATGCAACATATTAATTATAAAAATATTATCCTTATGACATAATGTGTATTATTCATGCAATACAATTTCACTAGGGAGACATACATTTGTACGTTGCCTTCTGTTCGCTGCCTTTGTGTTGCGGATAACTGGGTAATGGGATCCTGCATACAGCAGCGTTCACTGTTCAAGGTCACTGAGCTAATCTTCATCTCCGTGTAGCCGGCCTCACTAATAGATAACAAAGCACACTGCTAGATGCAAAACTGAATATTCATAGTGAGGAGTAAATGTGCTGAAGAACATAATAATGTACAAAAAGTATAGGGAATGCGTAGGGTTGGGGGTTATGCTAAATATAATATGTTTCTAAGGTCCATTACAGCTGCAGTAGAAGTATACCAGTAACGCAGGATGGCCTTTGTGTATGTGTGAGCTGAGCCACCGTGTTTCTAAAAAGTTATTTTTTAAGGCAAGATTGGCGTAATATTTTCAACCAGGACCCCAATGGAGGAATTGTGGTGAAGAGGGCATTGACCCAAATAGTTTTGTCCCCCTTACTTCTGCTTCTCCCATCCGCTGTTTATCTTACCGCACTGGGATGTGGGATTGCCCATGATGGCCCTGTGTAGAGGTGGCTGCTGTGTAATAAATCCACTTTTACCTTGTCCCAGCTGGTTTGCATGTTTCTATACCCTCGTAGCATTATGTTATGATGCCTAAAAAGTTTATCATGCTATACCTCCAACCCTCTGTTCAAGCAGAAGCATGGGATGCAGAACGAATGGACCTCAGGTACATCTATATTTCACGTGCAGTAAGCACACACATTATGCATGCAGGGGTCTTTTATCAAACTGAATTTGTTGCATTCTCTTAATCAAATCTCCAGGACTTTTCTCATAAAACAAGGACGTCAGCCCCATTAACCAATAACTAAAAAACCCTCTTTCCAGGAAAACTTCATAATTCTCATGGATAGTAGGAAGAGTCCATGAAGCCTCATTCAGTTCGCATGTGAATTCCTTGTGGCATTGAGTTCCTCCAACCCTCAGGCGCCAAAAGGTTGATTTGAAGATCAGTGGAAAAGTGGGAACACTTCAGTGTATATGGCATACTACTTGAAAGAGACATATTAAAATATAAAAATAAATGCATTGTGAAAATAACACAAGACATACATTAGTGATAATTTAGTTATAGAAAGTCCTGTTAAAAAGCAGATAACTGTTTCACCTTAAATGCCAAGTACAATAAAAATCCTCTGTAAACAGCATTTCTGTTGCCAGAACTAATCATGTAGGGAACAGGTCAGTAGTTCATTACGGTCACAGATCTAAGGACAGTGGCCTGGGGAAACCATTAAAGTCCTCACTATATTAGCAGCACCCTTCTTATGACTTTGCCTTATCTAAAATTAGATTACTTTGTTACAACAAATATTCATTTGACATTTAGAACAATATATGACCAGTACATGAAGGAAGGAAACAATTGAAAACAAGTGGACAAGTGGAATTGGTTCTTGGCAAGATTTATATGTTTGTGGAGGTAGTTTCAACACAACAGCGTGTCTCAAAGGTTGTAGATAAAATAAGCAACAAACATAGGTATTAGAAACTTACCACAGATAGTAGTGTCCATGACTTCAGTTTTTTAAATACAAATGGCTAATTATTCTGTCCCGTTATAGAGTTATCAACTTTCAATGACCATCAGTGTGGACATCTAACGTGTCATTTCATACTCTACCTATACAAAGTCCTACTTCAAAGCATGTGTAGTGCCTTGGTTGAATCAAATTGGTTCTGACAACCTTAGGATGAGGTGTGATCAGTGGTTTATTGTGGCCTAGGCTGACTAGAACTAAGGTGGCAGATCCTGGAGTGGGGGTGATCACGTTGCCTATACACGTTGCTACTGAGTGGTCAGACAGGGGAGGTGGCACTGCCCTTGAGCCTGTTGAAGGTGAAGCACCATGATGTGATCGCAAAAAACTCAAGCAAATATATTTTAAGCGGCAATATTGAATGGCTGAGCACTGGTTGTCTTTCATTTAAAGAAGAACATTGAGGATGAAGTGCCAAGTATGTTTACTTTTAATAAGAACATGGAGAGTGGCTGACTGAAGATGGGGTTTAGCAACCTTGAACATTTGAGTACCTGCTGAATGGGTACATATCGTAGAGATGAAAGGCAGTTGCAATTAACTATGTTTATCCGGAAGTGGCTATTCTGCCTCAGAGTAATTGATGAGCAACACATAGTAAGGATATTGTAAATCATCCAGGTGGTATACTATTAATCTATAAATGCCTAGGGTCCCCCAGGAAAGGCCATTTTTGTCTCTTTTTATATTTAGGTGACAACCTCATGAACAGTTTAGACTTTATGTATGTGTGTATACATTTTTAATTAAGCACAGGATTTCATAATAAATACCCATAGCAGCCCCACATGAAAAGGTGTTACACAGGCTACAGTTCACGGTTTCCTCTTTTTAAGCTATTTGTTTAACATAGTTTATAAGTTTATTATGTAGTCTAAAAAAATCATGTCGTAAACCGATAATGAACTCGACATTTATTGTTCCCAGATGTCTGATGTCTTAATAATTTACGAGGTAGCTAAGAAACCAATGTCATAAAGAACATGTTACAGAAAAGAGAAATGTGCAACAAAATAAAAATCCATTCATCCATGTCATGCCACAAGCATAATTTTAGCTATTGTGTCTGTTGTGTGCTTCTGATATCTTTATACATCAGCCCCATTGTGTGAAAATGTCATTTGCCACATTTTGTCGAACCTATATATTTATTGAACATTATACATTTTTATATATATTATAGAAAATACCTGCAGTATTAAATGTTTTTTATGTTATTATGCAGAAGAGAAGTGTTCGGGGTAAACAGGGTCAGATGCTGTGTTAGAAATCTTAAGCAATTCACAACTTGTGCTGTGTCAAGTCGTGCTGAATTTGCTAACCTCAGTGCAAAATTAATGAGGGATTTTCTTTTCACCCATAAACCTCCATTTATGGATTAAGTTAACAAATCAGCTGTGTTTAGAATGCCAGCTTGTCGGACAGATTTTTGGGGTGCACATTATGATTTACAGATAGACGATGATGCTAATTGGCATAAAAGTTACTAAGAATTATATCTATTTTGTGATTATGCCGTCTTTAGAGGCTTTTAAGTATTAATTATTTAGGTGCAAAGTGATCTGCTGTCCCCGGAGGAATCAGTTCAGGCCATGTGGCATTTCATGGTTGGGTTCCAGCTGTTCTGTTTATTCCCAGGGTTTTGCCTCAGAGCTGCAATGGCTGGCCTACTTTTTGGCTAATGAAAACAAACACTTAAACCGTAAAACTATAATCTTGTATAGTTGAGGATGCACAATTAATAGCGCATTCAGTTGTGGTAGTCTTCTTCAGTAATGGTCGCTGTTAGACAAGCCACAAAATGATGAAACATACTGATGAAGGGCTTTCATTTAAGGGACAAGCCCAATGTGCAAAATGTCACCAGCATGGATGGATGGACCATGCAAGAAGATTAAGCAGCTGCCAAGGGCCCCCACTAGTCCAAGGGCCCCCCTTACAGATTGATTGGAAGGCATTTATAGAAAATAGAGGGTTTTGCTGCCTGTAAGGGGGTCCTTTTTAAAATTGTTTTTGTGTGGCTAGGTATAAGTATGGGGATGTAAGCAATCCAGTAAGGCAAAAAAAGGGGTACAAACAGAGAAAGGGCAATAATCGGGAATATGGATAGGCCAACCAGAATAAACAAAAATAGGGGTAAGAGGAGCTGAAAGAAATATGCCCTGTGCATAGAGGGTATATGCAAATATAAGAATATATAATATATTTATATAATAAATATATATAAGACTCTATATGCCAACCTCTATGTCACTAAATTCCATAAATGAAATGTGGTCAGACTACTGTAAGTGTGGAACTAGGAAGTACGCAGGCACTGGGACCTCCCTTGAACTACCAAAACTGCATTTCCTTCAACTTGGGTGGATTGAGTACGTATCGAGTATAAGATACTGAGAATGACATGGGAAGGCATTGCAGGTATGGGTAATGCATCTACTGGAATTGGGGAAAGGGGGCTTATGTTGTTCAAAAAAAATTAAACCTAGGATGGAATTGTTCTTTCCGTTGGAGGGTTAACTTGACATGCTATGAGAACAATTACTAGTAATATGCAGTGAGGAGTATGTAGAACAGAGATGAAATCCCCAGTAGGATTCCCATGATTTGTCCTGGCACTAAATGTGTTCTATTTTTGGGATCATATTTGATTCATGAGGGATATTCCATGTTAGTGATTGAGCAACTTATTTTTATTACATGAACAATGGCAAGCAGCGTTTATTCATTGTAAGTAACGGAAGTCTGAAAAATATGACTAGAAAACATGTTTAAGAAATAATTTTGCATTTTTACTGTTTGATTTTTTTTTTTTGCTTTCCAGCAATGATGTAAGGATAGATTTTGGGTGTTATTTTTATTTATAAACATTGACATAATTTCCAGTGGATGGCTTCAGGAGACGCGCCAGCTCACTAGGCAGAAATGTGAATGCTCAGCATAATTGTTAGAAATGCATGTCACTTCATGTTTTGTACTTATGATGTCTGGATCATGCCATATTAAATGTAAATGGCATTTGAATAATGATATTTTTTGGCATATAGAACTGGAGGGCAGCTGACGATTTTTCTCAGCATGGCTAAGCAGCATTTTAAAATAGGCCACAATTAATTAAATAAACATTTTTTTTCCTCCAGTCTCGGGGTGAAGGGGCAAAATCCCAGTGTCACACAGTCAGGCGCTGACTTATTCATACTCTGCACAGATCATATCTAAGTGTTATAATTGGGGCTTTTTGGTACGGTAAGTCATGAGTAAAATTCCTGTTTTAATGCAGGTGATTCAATTAAGCGTAAGTCGAGGTTTCCATGACGGGTATCAGAATCATTTAAGCTTGCGAGCCGGGCTCTCTCCACCTAATGCATCGGTTTGTCTTAGTCTGTCAATTCTAGTATTGTCATACCCCTTGAATATACACTGCTCAAAATAATAAAGGGAACACTAAGATTACACATTCTAGATCTGAATGAATGAACTAATCGTATGACATACTTTCGTCTTTACATAGTTGAATGTGCTGACAACAAAATCACACAAAAAATCTCAATGGAAATTAAATTTATCAACCCATGGAGGTCTGGATATGGAGTCACACTCAAAATCAAAATGGAAAACCACACTACAGGCTGATCCAACTTTGATGTAAGGTCCTCCATGTTCCCGTATGACCTCCCTACAACGCCTGGGCATGCTCCTGATGAGGTTGCGGATGGTCTCCTGAGGGATGTCCTCCCAGACCTGGACTAAAGCATCTGCCAACTCCTGGACAGTCTGTGGTGCAACGTGGCGTTGGTGGATGGAGACTTGATGTCCCAGATGTGCTCAATCGGATTCAGGTCTGGGGAACGGGCGGGCCAGTCCATAGCATCAATGCCTTCCTCTTGCAGGAACTGCTCACACACTCCAGCCACATGAGTTCTTGCATTGTCTTGCATTAGTAGGAACCCAGGGCCAACCGCACCAGCATATGGTCTCACAAGGGGTCTGAGGATCTCATCTTGGTACCTAATGGCAGTCAGGCTACCTCTGGCAAGCACATGGAGGGCTGTGTGGCCCCCCAAAGAAATGCCACCACACACCATTACTGACCCACCGCCAAACTGGTCATGCTGGAGGATGTTGCAGGCAGCAGAACGTTCTCCACTGCGTCACGTCTGTCACATGTGCTCAGTGTGAATCTGCTCATCTGTGAAGAGCACAGGGCGCCAGTGGCGAATATGCCAATCTTGGTGTTCTCTGGCAAATGCCAAACGTCCTGCACGGTGTTGGGCTGTAAGCACAACCCCCACCTGTGGACACCGGGCCCTCATACCACCCTCATGGAGTCTGTTTCTGATTTTGAAAGGTCCCAGGTATGTCAATGTCCCACCAACCCACTGACTATCCTGCATCTGATTTGCTGCTTATTTTTACTGTTTTAGTCTTTGCAACATATCTCATATGTAATGCAGAAATCTAGAAGAAGGATGTGGTTTACATTTGTGTCCAAACTTCAACCCAAAAATTTGCTTATCAGAAAGATTGAAATCTGTCATTTTTCATGCTGTATGGAATGTAGAAAAAAGTGTTAACTTATAGCAAGTTCTTCACGCACGATTAATCAACTTAAAATCAAATTAATGATTTTCCGAATGCAGGCCCTCTGTAATTCTTCTTTCTTAATAACAGATGTGCCATGTGTTAAAGGGTTCACGTCTAATGACAAGGTTGCAGTTAGAGAAATTTAAAGTGTTTTCTTAAGACTTAATATATAAAAAAAAGGTTTAAAATGTCTCACTGTATTACATCCCTTCGATTCCTCATATGCGATTAAATGCAATTAATCCCCCAGAGTAGCAGTCACTTTTCCATTTTGTCATTATAGTCCACACAGGCCATTGGTAATACATTTAGAACAATATTATCCCTTATTTTGTACAGTTCTGCAATTCCGATTTTTTTTATGCTTTGCATAAAACATTTCAGCAAGGTCTCAATTTTTAAATTTTAACATGTAAAGTGGGACCTTCCTTTAAATGACTATATTCTGGATTTTGTGTCATTTTTTTAGTTATTATATTCTATTTGACATGTGTCATTTGAATGGGAAGCATCCTACGACATACAAGGACTTCCTTTACTTGCAAATTTTTTTTTAAACAATTGCAACCTGTGATTATATCTTTTGCATGGGCTTTGGGGCAACGTGTTATGGCTTACTTATTGAACAAATGCAGTCAGGGCTGATATCAGAAATCTCCATGCCCCTTCCATCAGCTGGTCTCATGTCCATCCATTGTCCCACCCATCACTCCGTCTTAAGATCCTCCATTAAGCACACCTTATGAGAACAGTGGCGAGCCTATTTCTTCTAGGCTCTCCTATAAACAGCATTCATACATACTAACACACAAACTAGCTCCCACAGACACTGCACACTTACATACATATACATACATATACATACTGTCTCCTGCTCCTCTTCTTCCTCTCCAACAAGCCTCATAATAGCCTAACCATATCTTTAGAGGCGTGTGCACCAACCTTATAATGGTTCCCACAGTTTGACCAGGTTTTCATTAGAATTTTCCAAATCCAAAACAGGATTACAGAATACTATACCATTGTGCGGTGTAAAAGCTTTGTAACTTAGTGTTTATATGATTATGATGTGACATGTCATGCCTGTAAATAATTTCCCTTTTTCAGTTTAGCTCATTATTTCGGTGCTTTCCACCCACGTCAGAGTCAAATTAGAAGAGGAGAAAGATTTCCCCAGTCCTAAGGACAGCAGGGTTTGATATTCTTCGCCAACCCATGTAGTCTATTTATGCTTGCCTTTTGGCTATTAGTCAGTATTTCTTCTATGCTGTGACCATGTTAAGATGTGTTTTAATAGACTCCCTGTAAGCAGATCTGTAATTAAAACACTAATTTGTGCTATTTTTATGGGTTTTATTTTAAGTCTTGGTGTATATCGTCACTTCTCAGTAACATGTTAATTCCTCTTGATTTTCTGAATGCTTTTGTTGATGCTAGAAAAGCAAGCAAATGATTTATTTGGAACCCAGCTGCCAGATGGTCATCTCGAAGAGCCTGTGAGGGACACGAGGAGGTGAATGGTATTGTTGACTAGCTACTTTAGCTGTTAAGTTCAGCGTCCCAGCGCCATATGGAAGACATGAAAAGATCCTTTCTATGGCACTGCTGATTACTTGAATGTTTAAATATGCATTAGTGCCATCAACAGGACATTGAGTGACAAAGTCTTTGAGCCTGTAATGTGTGAGTCGTAAAGCCAAGTTGACTTGATTTTTCAAGGGCAGGATAAAGTTTGTCTCCTGGGAAATCTATGAATTCTGTAGAATACATGATTTACAGGTATAACATAAGGGTTGCTGGACACATGCATAAGCCAAGATTTGAATTGCAGATTAAGGAAATGTGTAACATTATTGAGATCTAGAACATGATTCGGATTAACTGATTCGGAACATCACCGATGTGGATGTTAACACTTAGTTTACCATAGACATTTTAGAAGTATGCAAACATAAGAACTGATCTGCTTTCTATCTCAGGAGCATTCCAGATTCTGTGTCTCAGGCTGTTTCACTCTGTCATTTAGTATGAACTCCCTTATTACGTGATCCTAAAAAAGAAAAAAACAGCAATCATCAAAGATAATCATTAATGATATAATATGAGAAATTTCTTTCTGGTGCTACTCAAGGTTATGTTGTGTTGCCAGTTATTTAGGTTGACAACCTCATTTTATAATACAAAGCAAGAACTCAGCACATACCCAGCGAATACCATTCAAAAAACACCCAATACATAAATATGGGGGTTTCCATCACACTTTATGGCATATATTGTTTAGTTGCCCACTATGTCAAAGTACCCCAAGGGTACTTACAAGGGACTGCATTGCATTTTATCCCAATGACACTTTCATTCAATGTAAAGCCTTCACTGGACACCATTAATGAGGCACCCGTGTGACCCTAAGGTTTGGTCAGAACCTGCAAATATGCACATCCAAAAAATTACAGAAAGTGGAGAGCACAACCTAAAAAGCATAAAAGGCATACACATTCAGATTCCCGGGTTGTTGCTAGAATAATAATGACCAACAAAACAAAGCAAGAATTCAGCGCATATCTGTATATAATAGCTGTACACAGGGAGCTAGTCCTTTACCTCACCAATAAAGTTTAAGAACAGCTCTATTGGGAATCAATATTCTGCCACTTATTAGCCTGCTATACAGCGTGTTCCCACTCAGGAATGTCTCACATTTTAGCTCACTTGTCCCATTTAAGAGGAGAAACCTCCACTGACATATCAGTCTGGTCCTACCAACAGAACCAAAATGTAAGGCAAATGTCCTCTGTGTGAGGGAACCAACAACCCAAGGTGTGATTTAGTTTGCAAAGTCAAGTGAAGAAGGGCAACGATGAGTGTTCCATGTATGGCCACAAAGGTCACTGGGTCCCAGTCAACTTAATCAAGTGGTTTACTTGACAAACAAAGCATACGTTATATGCGTGGTTAGATGTGTATTTTTACCTGGAAAGGGTTGTACCAGGAAAGTTTGTTTCAGGAAAGTTCTAAAAAAATATCCACCAAAATATTCCACACAAGTGTTAATATATATGCTTCATATATTTTTATTTCAGGAAGTGGATGTTTAAGACATTAATCAAATACAATTTATTTGAATAAGCAAGTCATAACACTTAATACAAAACACATTATGTCCTTCCTTATGTAAACATGTTGAGTTCTATCTTTGTTTACTTCCGAAAAAAACTTATTTTCCTGTGTAAATATGTAGTTTTGCCTCATTATACTTAAAGGTACTGTTCCACTTAGATAAAACATTATTTGATCTCTTCAGCATGTTAATCTAATACATTTTAGGAGATTCGTGATTTTATTCTTTTCTCTGAAAAATGGAATACACAAAAACTGTTTCTATAACAACTTATTTTATTATTGAATTATTTTATTCAAGTTATTTTGGGGACGTGTTTGGACTTTCATCGGTACTAGGAATGATGTTTCTAAAGTAGAGTAAATGAGACAGCACATTTAAATATTTCACCTTAATGAGGTTTTAGATTGTCAGACCCTACCTGGGTTCTCCTTAAAGAAGGGATAAGTTGGAATTTTAAATGGAAGCATGAATGACCTTGAATTAACTTCTGATCTCGGTTTTACTCTTGGGTCAAATGGTCCTTATAGAGTTTGGAGAAAAAAAGTTCTTCATCTGAAGATGAAAAGAAAAATGCATTTTCTTCCTAAAGGAAAACCATGTTCCGGCATCATAGTTTTCATTTACGTATACATGACAAGAACCATATTGATCAAGTAACCACTAGTTATGTCGGCGCGCACACAGTGTTTCAGCCACTCTCTTTTGTACTTGTCATCTCTTCCACTGGAGTTAGTGGAACCATGCAAAAATGGCAGCTTTATGTGGTTACTCCCAGAGATGGCATTTACTGTAGAATACCAAATGCCTACCAGTTATAGTCACGCTGTAAGTAGGACTCAAGAGAGTCACATTCATCCCAGACTATCACTGGTTCTTCAGTAGATGCCTTTTTGGAAGTTAATTTGTCCTTTTGCAAGAAACAGAGCGAGCCGAATGTTAATAATTTTTTTTTTTTGACCTTACCTAATGTCATTCTTTGCATTTTATTAGAGAGATTTATATTTGGTGCACTTAATTCACTCCTTTTATCTTTACCACTGTAATTTGCATGAAACAGTACCAATTTCCACATCACTTTTCTTGACATATTTCCCTTCCTTTATTGGACTGTTTTCTATAGAAATGCTTTTATGACCTCCTATGCTTCCACTCTTTAGTTCCATTAATTCTGGGTAAAATAAAATACAGTTATGTCAATAGGGACATGTCTAAGAATAAAAGAAATGGACATAAACACAAGGGGGTCTATTCACTAAAGGTTGAATTAACATGGGAATTTGCAGGGAAGTTGTGACTCATCTCATTGGCTTTACTATACATGATGACGAGCTAACCCCAGTGAACTTCTGCTACAGGAAGAGCTTTGTTTTACCTTCGGAAGCCGGAGGTATTTGTTTTTTAATCGCTTAATGAAGAACTGGTTAAAATGCTCCATATAGGGCCACAGAGAATACCGGGTCCCAATCTTCCTCTTCAGGGACTAGACTGCCCTAGGAATCCCTCACCAGATCATCTTGACCTTTCCCTGCAATGAGAGGGACCACTGATTTCTTCAAGAGGATGAGGGAGCCAAAGGCTCAACCCACACGCTTGGCTGGCCCTGTATAGTGTATAATTAAAAGTGGGATTTCTTGAAAGTCTCTTCAGCCATTGAATGAAACATTATATAGAGCTAGCTCAGCCCTTCTTGCTTACCAGTGGTTGCCATTCATAATGAAAAGTGAAATGAGAATGTTAAAACCACAACTCTCCTGCAAACCCTCCTGTCACCTCTCCCTTTAGTGAATAAAGGTATGTCACTTTTTTGGTTCTTTACTCATGGGCTTCCTCGCTTGCATATTCTAGTTGTTTAACCCCTTCCGGACCGGCGATTGCATACTGCGTCTTCACTTGAAGACCGCAGTATGTTTTTAAATATTTAAATTCCGTGATCGTGATTCGCTGCAAAGCGATCACGTGCACGGAATTGAGGGGGGGTGGCTGCTACTGATCGCTGGGAACACCCAGCGGTCAGTAGCAGCCGCCCCTCGCGATCCCAGCGTTCAAAGCGACGCTGGATCGCGTAAAGGCAGTGACGTACCTGGTACGTCCCGGTCTGCCGGTGACCCGTGACCCGGAAGTACCAGGTACGTCCCGGTCTTGAAAGGGTTAAGAAACAGTCTTTTAAGTGCAGCATACGGTTAGAAGTGCATAAGCTAAATGTTTTCCATACAGACATACGACTTAAATTGTTTTTAGATCTTTTCAGTGCAGCAACATTCTGAGTAACGTCTCATGCTTCATTAATCTTTTTTTCTACCATCAATCTGTCTTTACATCGCTTCTGTTTTTGAACTTACATTTTAACCAGTCGCTGATGATAACATGATCGATGTGTAGAGACATGAACCAGCTATGTAGGGCGTTTGTGATGAACATTTGTTACCTGTTACATTATTGCGCAATCAGCCATATAAAAAAAAATCTCACCTACTGATATTTTAAGTGCAATAAGTGTGGAGGAATCCTCTTGTCAGCATCAGCCAACTCCTACGTTCTGGAATACAGAATGGCTGAACTCAAATACACAGCTTCAAATTAATAACAGCGCAACTGCACTTTTTACGCCCAATCTTCTCTGACTGCATAGTAATCCAAGATCCAGCAAGCACAGTGCGCAAACACTACGCAAATACATAATAAATTAATGTCTATAAGCATATCAGGGAGCTTGTGGGCACCAGGTGCTCACCCTTGCGGGATGTTGACATTGGTAGGCGTTCCTGC
The DNA here is from genome assembly GCA_009364415.1 of Spea multiplicata. Lineage (NCBI taxonomy): Eukaryota > Metazoa > Chordata > Amphibia > Anura > Pelobatidae > Spea > Spea multiplicata. Next base: position 22,118 of record VKOC01016311.1, read on the forward strand.
TGAAGTCGCGGGAAACACTCCCATTTAAAAAGGAAATGGATGGGGAATGAGGCGTGTCAGGACCCCCCTCCAGCGACACTGAGTCCCAGAAAAGCAGAGCGTCTCCCGGAGTCTCTGGGTGAAACCTGAAGAGTTCCCAGATATGTCTGTAACACTATGGCCATGTGCCAAGAAATCAGTAAAGCAAGCAGAAAGATCAGAAAGAACACCAAGGAGAAATAACAGCTGCATGAGCACTAAAGAGCCATAGAAAGAAATAAAAAAAACAACTTCCCTTCCCAGGAGGAAGCCTTGCTTGCACATGCTCAGTTGCACTCGCATTCTCTTAAATGAGCATGTGCAGGAAGTGTGCCACCTGCTTAGCACTTCCTGCTTTCAGTACAGCCAGGGGAGGAGTTTAAATGACACATTGTTATAGTGCTACATATGTAGCTATTCCGTTCCGATGAATTTGTAAGCGATGCAGCAATAGTGTGTGTTAGTGCATGAACCTAGTAGGCTTTAGTCGGTTTTAGTCTTTTGTACATATTTATTTGCGTGAGGGTTAATACTTTGACTTTTGCCTTTTAATTTTAGGATTTGCACAATTAATATTATTTTATTATATTTCTTTAGTATTTACAGATGAACATGCTATGGTAGCCTCCAAGTTCACTCTGTGACTGCTTGGCCCTATATTAGCACTTTAATTTTAATATGTATTACCTGCCTATCGTGATGACAGCATTAAGTGTACAGTATGTTGGAATCCATTAATAATAAAAAACATTTACCAACTTTTTACAATATAAAGACAATTATTATGTTAATCTGATTTATATAAGGTTATAATTTTTGTTGAAAGGTTGACCACAATATTTTATTTACGGACATTAGAACCAAATAATATCCCTGTTTTTTTATTTTAAAACTATTTTTAAGACAAATTATTATATATATTTTTTAACAGGAGGTTATAAATTTAGTTTTTCTATGCAGGACAATTGACTTTATATCTTGTAAAGCTCAGAAGTATTGTCTGCTCATTCTTATAATGATAATTCTGAATTAAAGAGCTATTTAAGTGCATTAGGTTTCGCATATTAAGACAACACTGTAATGTATTTATCTCACATCAAGCCGCAATGTAGCAAACAGCATTCCTTTTACTTGCAGAACTTGCTGTGATTACAATGGACATTAGAGAAAGGTTTTAGTTAACCTTAGATGAAGAAAATGCAATTTGTTTTCTAGTTGTTTATGTTGTAAACTTATTTTGGATTTTGGCACACGTAAAAATGAACGTCATATTTCAAGCTGTCCTGAGGGTTAGGCGATGTGATATCCATATACCAATTTCAAAAAATAATTGCCTTTAGACTCCCTATAAATTTATTGATTTATCTAAAGACAATCATTATTTGAAATGGGTATATGGATATTTTTATAAATATATAATTTATAAAGATATCATTTATTGGAAATCTAATTGTGAGCAAAAGTGACATTCAAAAGAGTAAAAAAAGTTTTCCATATTAAAATTATATGAAAGTATTCATTTGTTTCATTTTATATTTAAAAAGTGAAGAAACTTTTGGAATGTCCCTCGTATAAGTAAGGTACCTGAAATAAGAAAAACATGTGGGTATTTTTCCAAAGGCTATACAGTATTTTAAAAAGCCCCTCATTTATTTCATTGCTAAATGTTGATTTGAAAACCCTACACATGCTTTGATATTTGCTTGACTTGTAAACGTTCCTTCCATCTAATGTTCCGTATGACTTAATGTTTTACCAAGTCTTATGCCATATGGTTGACCCTGTCGCCAAGGCTGGCACTATGTGATCGGTTACTTGTGGGTAATAAGTGTCTGCAATAGTGATGGAGTTCTCAGAATCACCTAATTTCTTTGAAATGCTTATTATTATTAATTATTTTTTTTATAAAGCTCCATGATATTCCATAGCTCTATATACTTGGAAGCAGAGCCAATGGTTGCGGTATTTCTTTCAATAAGTAAATCATTGATGACATTATCAATTAGGACTTAACATTTATTGATAGGACTGTTATTTTCTTTCTCTCCTAAAGGCCAAGAAGTAACTTTATGACTGGGGTATATACAACGTGTACATTTTAAGTTCAAAGTTCTTCTTCCTTTCAACACATGCACATCATGCACACTATTTTATTGTTATTATTATTATTTATTGTTTTATATAGCGCCATCAAATTCCGTAGCGCTGTACAATGGGTGGACAGGACAAGACAAGTAGTATGTAACATAACAAATTGACTAACAGAGACAACAGGTGAGGAGGGCCCTGCTCATACGAGCTTACAGTCAGTAAATATGAAACATGAATCCTGTTTATCTAACAATATTGAATCAAGGTTTAGATGTTGATAGGTATCCTAAAATAAGATGAATGTGTTTTTAGAGAGGATTTCGCACAGCAAGGACTCTGGGAATAGGAAACCCATTTGGTTAATAGTACAGTGGAAAACATAAGACAATTCTCAGCTAAATATGATCCCTCTCGGGTAGATTGCATTTCTCGCTTTACACATTGCATGTTTGGTATGGGAATACCTAGCAGGAATTTTATTAATATAAGACTGTTGAGAAATAAGACTGTTGAGAATATAAGACTGTTGAGAAAAATATTTATTAGCAGTGTTTGGTTCATATTTTATTAAGCGCTACTATGTTTCGTTAAACCAGCCTTGAATTCCGTGATAAGTGAAAGACAAATACTGGATAAACAGAACACTTTTCCTTTTCAGGCACCAGTGCTTATTGCGGGGTTTAATTTGTGATTTTAGAACTCGCCCACAACCAGTGTGGGATGTCAACTTGTGGTTCTCGCTGTCACATGACTCATGACTAATTACTGTTTAATAAAGAAAAATATATCTAAATTTATCCCTTCCTGCTTGACATATTTCATTTAGAAAAATATTGAAATCTTCTTTTTTGAAGCTTAGGTGCCTTAGTCTAAATTTGCTAAAGCAGCTAAGCCTACTGATCTGATGGCATTGTGACACTCACAATATTGTATGATTTCATAGGCGCATCCACGGAGCTTAAAGAATACCACTTTTTTGTTACTGGTATCAGATTAAAAATATGCTCTTTTTTTAAACATGATAGCATGATATAAATATATTATATATAGTAGACAAACACACTGACTCCTTATCATACTGCTTGTGGTAAACAGTAGAATGGCTCAGTCTTAATGCCCCAGACAGACTTGCTGCCAAATTAAGGTCTATGAGAAAACAGACTTTGTTAACATTGTTATGAAGAATCTGCTCAATGTGTTGTATGAGCAGAGGGGAAGTCACCCCAAATATCACATGACTGACAACAATGACAGCCTCCAGGTCTGCAGATAAAAGAAGTTTACTGGAACAAAAAAAGATAAAAGCAGGTCTTTGACAGCGTTGACCTACATTACTCTGCACAGCGCTGGATTTTATGCTCAATGGGACTTCGCCTTTAAAGTTCAACCTTCTTTTCTTGGTTTATGGGCAGGAAAGCAAAAGCCGAATAACGAAGCTACGTTTGCCTCAACTGGGAGGAAGGTAGAAAGGACATTCATGAAAACCTGTTGTCCTACCAAGCCACTGTCCACATTTTACCAGAAGGGCATAAGCTTTGCTAACCAATCGATTCGACCAATTCCCATCAGAAAGGCTTCACACGTGTGTTTTATATGCAGGTTCCAATCAGAGGGCCTTTTCCCAAATAACCTAGTATTCTGTAGCCTCTAAGAGAGTAAAAAAGTATAAAAAAAATGCTGGGAAGGTAATAAAAGTGAAATAATTACCTGTTTCTTTAATTGTTCTTCTAATTGTTTTTCTAATACACAGAAAAAGAAGGAGAAAAAAAGAGTTTAATTAAATTATTATCATATATTGTAATCTGCTATTACAGGTAGATTTTCCTACTCATGAACTGTGAACAAAAATTGCAATAATCTTGTGGAACAAAGATACGAGAGACAAGCAGACTGTAAATAGATAGGGGCAAAGTCAAGCGAAGGATTCTCAGTGGTGATGCCACATTAATTATGTCTTATTTGCCTTATGAAGAATTGGGTATAAGCCAAGTTATGTCACATTGAGCCTTCTACTCAATTCTACGCTAAAATATAGAAGTGTCTGAGAATCACTGCTTACTTTTGAGACCCTAACGCCTGCACTTGCCCTGGCTACTGAGCCCAGGACACTTCCTAAAGATAGACTTGAAAGCCTGCGATTTATTAAGCTTCACTTAGTGGATAAAGGTATCATTTTTTCCGGATTTGTTCTTTTACTTTCTACGTAGAAATACATTACATGCAGATGAGTTCAAAGTCCATGTTTAAGTTTGCCTGGCAATTGAAAATGAAAAGGAGACCTCCGTCTCGGAGACGAATTTGATGAAATAGAAGTCATTAACCATTTTATGGGTGCCCGCTTGGGGTGTAAACGAAAGAATGCCTTCCTTCTAAACCCACTCCAGCCAGTAAAGGATCCACACAGTTCTTTTCCTTCTGGATTCTTTTATTAAAAAAAGGAGAAATCATGGTTGACATCGGTATGTCACTTTATTACCAATTATCATTTTTCTAAAAACAATTGTAACGGGTTTTAAGCAAACTACTTATCAATATGATGTTTCCCGAAGTGCCGCACTGGTATGAAGGCATTTTAATCTGCGCCAGTAACACTGGATGCTTTTTATGAGAAAACATTTGACAACGCAGCCTGGAATAAGAACACCTTTTAATCAACCACACTTGATTAAAAGCTTTAAAACCTCATTATACATGCCTGAATGGCTTTGCGTCAGATACAATGTAGAAAATTAAGGACATTTGTATTCATTTACTCCACGTATTTTTCTATCATCTCCTTCTAGAAAAGGATTTTTAGTCTTTAAGATTACAGCTCTGTGAAGCAGATTCACTGAGCAGCTCCGGTATCGGGAATCTTTTTTCCGGGGTTGATACTAATTATTTACTGTTTGTTTTTTTATTTTTGGGGGATATACGCACCCATGTGTCTTGCATAGCTCTCTCAACATTGCAAAAAGCAGAGTCCGCGTGTGCACCAGAGTGTCTCAGCATGTATTATTTGATCATTTTTGTATGTTGTCAATTTTACTGTTATTGCTGATTTTCACCCTTATTGTAATAGTGCTACCGAACTTATGGGAATCTATAAATGTAATGTAACTTGCATATGTGACCATCATTGAAATGATGCGGCCGAATGACTCTCTAATACCTTTCTCTGTCTTTTCCACTCCACCTTTTTTTCTCTCTATCTCTTCTCTCTTTATCTCTCCCTATTTCCCCTCTCCTTCTCTCTCTATCATCACCATCTGTCTGACCCCTAAACACTATAATGTCCACTCCATCCCATTTCTTCTTATTTTAATATCATGTTGTTCATCCAGCCATATGCCCGGCACTCTAAATACGGCTTTAGAAATCTGAATCATACTTTTGCTGGGAACGCTTGTCATGTGATCCAAAAGTACAGAAATAGTTAATACAGGAGGGGCATTTATTTCAGAGGAGAAATGTTAGAACAAGAGGCCAAATCTAAAACCGGCGGGCCAGAGGTTTAAATGTAACGTAAGGAGGTTTTGCTTAACCGAGAGGGTGGTAACTAAATGGAACAGCCTCCCATCAGAAGTGGTAGAGGCTAATTCAGTGAGGGGAGAGGTGTAAAGCTATTCTGAATGTAAAAAACCAAGGACTGATTAAGGTCTGAGCATCAACATCAGGAAAAATGGGCAGATGGGCCAAATGGTTCTTATGTCTCAGCAAATGCGACATTTCTATGTAAGAGCAGGCGCTGATTGGTTGTTGTCATAGCAACTGAAAAACTTTTTTTAAAGATTATGTGATTTAACCCTTCAGAGGAAATAGTAAAAAAAATAGCATTTTTCAGGGAAGGTTTTGTCTGAGTGGAACAATCCCTTTAATGCACTGCTGTTAAAATACCAGCTAGATGCCGACGCCAATGACGTAATCCTCAATATCAAAGAGTTATTTTCTATTGTTAAAAATACATCGATAAGACATGCATTTAACATGCTTTGGAATGTATGTTTCCCTGTTATCCGATGTTAACAGACATGGTCTCTTTGCTTAAACAGGTATTTAACACATATTCAAATGAGGATTATGATAGACGGAATGACGAGGTGGACCCGGTCGCTGCATCGGCTGAATACGAACTTGAAAAACGGGTGGAAAAGCTTGACTTGTTCCCAGTGGACTTAGAAAAAGGTAACAGAAAATGAATCCATTGTTACAGCGTCGGGGTGTTATAATAAGGCAGCTGTCGGCGCACAACCCGGAATCAAGTGGCGGCTTCCAGAACACAGCAGCTCATTAACCCCTTCATCCTAAGACCAAGGATCGCCAAGCGTCAGGCTCATTCAGTAGGATTGTAATTAATTTGCAGCGTGGTGCTCCGTGTAAGCTGTTATCTTTATTACTGTGGTTTTACTGGTCACTAATGCAGATAAATATGTCCTCTTTAAAAGGTTAATAAACTGCATGTTTTCTTTGCAAATGTACATCAGGCAAACAGGGCACATGGATCGTAATTTTTCCATACAGTAGAGATTATTCATTGCACGGCTATCAAGGGCTGTCCACTGGAAAAGCGGCGCCGGAGTTCCACAGAAATACCTTGTAGGGTACAGGAACTTCATTTTTTATTCAAAGATGCTATCCCACTCACACAAAACATTAATTGCACTTTTAAGTATGCTAGCCAAATAAAATTTAGCGAATCTGTCATTTTATTAACCCCATCACTGTAGAAGAGTGTAGAAGGTGTGAAGATGAGACCACATTAAAAAGGTTTTCTATGGCAACAACCTATCAGTGGCTGTTTTTGTATCACATGATCCAGGCAGAATATGAATGAGGCAAAAATAATGTTTCTGGGAAGATTTGGGGAATTCAAGAGCACCAGAATCTGCATTTCTACCGGTAATTTCGGTAATTTAACAGGGTAGATAGAACACCACCTTTAGTAGGAACTGTTAAGGAAAAAATGCAGACAATCAGCAAAATAAATGTGCCATAAAGATATTATACAGCACCTAGCAGAAACGTCATGGACCAGATGTGCTTACAAAAAGTTCTTATCTATATATATATCTATACTATCTATATATATATATATATATATATATATATATATATATATATATATATATCCTGTATAAATAAAATCAAAGTAAATAGTTCATAGTCTGCTATGGATTTCTACGCCTGTGCTTTTTTTGACCTTGTGGCGGTTTATTTATGACCCTCAGGTACCAGCAAATTGATCATGAGCTACATGCAGCAGAGATTTATTGACTGTAACAGATTCTATCCACAGCTCGGCTTCCACTCGGTTCTATAAACCACATAAAACAGCTTCCCGATGCAAACTGTCTATGTGAATAGCGTGACAGCGTCCCCTGCTGGCCCGCACAGAATGCTTATGTCTACATATCTACATACTATTCTGTTACACCACAGAAATAATATGTTTTGCTGCCAAATAAGAACTGATTGGCACATTTAACATGCACAAACTAAGAATTACATCATTTATTCCTGATTGTTATATTTTCCGCTGAGGATAGCTTCACATAATCTTGGAGAGTCTTAGTGTGTTGAAGACCATCACCTCTGCTGGAGGGCTATCTCATACATCTACAACTCATGCTCAAAAGACACATTTTTGAGCCCTTCTTCTATCTTCTTAATCCAGTCGACTAACAAATTGTTTTTAGTAATATTAGAGGTGGCTGAGGATTGCGTTTACAACCCTACCACTGCCTGGGTCTTTAACTGACTTGTAAATTCTAGGTAACTGGGCATACACCTTTCTTCCCATGCTCGTTGTCCATAAAACGTACACACTTATGTAAAATTTTTGTACTTATTGATGCTTTTTCATGAAAATGTCTCTGCAATGGTGTGCTACAAGGCACCTGTGACATCACTACTTAATAAGTATAGAGTTGTAAAATTTTGAAGGACACACATCAGGCTTAGTAATCATATGTGATATATCTTTCTATACAAACACAGCTTTCATTCAATACAATTTGACATTAGTTGTGTTAGATAAAGATGTGTTGGAGAAATAGGTTATGCGCTCATCTTCCTCCTGATTCACTGCTTTGAAAACCTGGCGTTCTAGTTGTTTTCAAAGACTGCTGTAATAAAATGTGCTTGTATATGACCCCCCCCATTGGACATTTTATCACAATGGAAAACAAACATCACATCGGAAAACACCCACACAACAAAAAGACACAAAGGGAAATCAGTGCGGTATTGCCCAGAGCCAAATTTAGGCTCAAAACACAAAACCCTAAAACCTTTTTTGTTTTTTCATTTGGTGGAACGCCAAGGCATTCCATGTTACCGTGTTTTGTAAATATTAAGAGAATTGTATTTTATTTTACAAAAACAAATACAGATTGTATGTATCAAGTATATAAAAAAATATTCCACTACATATTTAAATATTTACATAAATTTACATATTTAAATATTGTCAAATATATCAGACTTCTCTATATTATTAAGATGGTATCCATTCTCCATACAATCTGCTGCAAATTTAATTGGGTTTGGGAACGCCAATTTTTAACTATCATAAATTCTAGAGAAATATTTTTATTTGATTTTTAAATTCGGAAGATTTAGATGGACCAGGCCGGTTTCTAGTCTCAAAGATATTTGTTATTTTAAAAATTGAACAACTGCAGCGAATTTTTTTCTCATAAAGATTTCATGGGGAACTTGGGGAAGCAGTCCCACCAAATATGTTTCAGAGATCTTTCTTGACAGTAACACCTCCAAGATAATCTGGAACTGTTAGGATAAATCCATCCCAGTTTTTCCGGAGTTAAATACCATGTTTTTTAGAGTTTTAAATAAAATTAAATTGAATCTCCTATTTTTTCTACACAATATTTCACTCTCAGGTAATTATATAGACCCCCATCTAGTAGATCTAATTCATTTTTTACATTTTCAAAAGGTATGAAATATTGAGACTTTTAATGTAGCGTGTGGGTGTTTTACTTGAGAAGAACAATGAATGAGCATTTTACTAGGGTAAAGGAAAATTAAAGGGTTTAACACTATGTTAGCCGCTAAATGATCAAATTTTAATTTCAGATGACGACGGCCTTGGTGTCAGCATTATTGGCATGGGAGTTGGAGCAGACACTGGTCTGGAAAAACTTGGAATATTTGTCAAAACGGTCACCGAAGGAGGGGCTGCACAGAGGGATGGGAGGTACGTAGATGCTACTAGTTAGCAGGTTAAAGATGTGATATCGTCCAGCGGTGCTCTACGAAATTAACTGCCAGTGTTACCATTTTATGTAAGGATTTGTCTTTCAGGAGTGGTAGTTAAGATAGGGAATTTGATACTCAAAATAATAATAGTGATCAGGCGCTTAAATATAATTAAATAATTGAACAATTGTGTATATATATGTATAGATATAAATTAAATACAGGTGAATTTATAAAAATGCAGCAAACACTATTAGGATAATCCCAAAAATACCTATCAAAGTAAATAAAAATAGACAAAAAGTGTTGCGCCTAAAATTGTAATAAATAGTGATTTGTTGAATCAATATGAGTGCAAAATAATAAAAAAGAAAAATTAATACTTATATTGGTTTTCAGTTTTCTTTTGTTGTATCAATACGCGTATCAATATATAGAAAAAGAAAAAAACAAACAAAAAATCATAGTGCTTTCCGCAAATTATGTGAAAATCAAATATATCTTGATATGGTGTTCCACTCACGTGAAAATGAGCAATGAGTTTGCTCTGACTTGTTGGGATATGTAGCGAGAAAATGCCGGCTTCGTTCCCGCCAAACAAATTGCTTTGGAGATACCCTCCTCGAGAGCTTGCGTCGCCACACAGCCACAATCCGTACACAGACCGCAATTTCCGGATGATGATCGCATATACGAACAAGGAGGCAGGGAGGTGAATTATAAATATATAATTTAATGTTTAAAAGATATAGCGTGCTTTTAAAAAAGCAGTCTATAGCGCGTCTAAGTCTCAGGGTTCCTTTTCAGGGTAAACGATTTTCAGATTTAGCGCGATGACAATAGTCCAACACGCAAACGCGTTTCACCCAATGGGGCTTCCTCAGTGACGTCCTTTTATTGGGCCAACAAAAAATTGTAAGGTCTTTTTCAGGTATATTATATTGTATATTTGTTCCAACTGGTATGTCAGCACCGTGTTAGACAATTGTTTGGTGACATCTTTTTTAAAGTATTTTTATTATAGCTTTGAATATACACTTTGTTTTTCCAATATGGATTTTGGGTATTTGTCATTTACTAATCACTTGCACTTAAAGATTTAACTTCCGATCTGATCATTGACTTTACAAAGCTATTTTTCTACATCAACCACTTTCTTCCAGAACTGCCCCAGCCTGTATTTATATGTTGCTAAAATATGAGAATGTTGAGTTTGCTTCCTGTTCCTTGATGGAGAACTTTAGAAAATGTTAGTATTGAACTGCAAAAGGATAATAGAAGTACATTAGATATTAGTGAAAGTTAATGAAATGGCCCAAACAACCCTAATCCTATTCCCGTTTCTTATGGTGCGCCATCAAAATGTAATATTTTCTTTGCTCTAATGCATTTTTAAATGCAGGGGTTGTAAATTGCTTTGGCCTGTATTGTTAAAAAAAAATTCATTTCTTTTGATTTTTCAGTAGCTTTTTTCATTTTATGGAGTCAGACTAAAATAAACTCAAAGAAACACATGGAGAATACTAATGACTCTGATGTGCTGTTAATTCACAGCACTTTGTGGGTAACATGCAGCATATGTTACATTGCTGGCTACAATTATGATTACCAGACATTCTTTATAAAATCAGAAGTGGGCAATATATATTACATAGGCGTAGGGATTCAAAGCATAGTGATGCAAAGTGGTGCTCAAAGACTTGTTAGACCAACCACATGTCCTATCCCCACGCATTTAATAGGGGCGGAGGGCTGACTTAGGACATGTGGCTACCGAAAAGTAGCTCTTGAATGGTTGGCACATGCCATGTCTAGAAGAATTGATATATATATCTCTTCTAATAAGTAATGGATCTTGATCCCAAAGAGGATGGAAGAACTATGAGGTCCCTAAAGTGAATATAATGCTAAATATTTTTGTTGGTCCAACAAAAGGTATCACCATCTTCTGTATCTTTTTTAGCACAAAACAAACTTAAAATGAATGTAAAATAATAAATATATAAATTATTTGAAATATACCCTTAATCCATAAATAACCACATTTTAAAATACCTTTTCATAGCAGCTCTCCAAATTGTTCATTAATCATAGGCAGTTCCAATGAAATAAAAGGTCAGAGACTCCTTGGTGGTTTAGTGGGTGAATATCTGTGTGTCCGTGGACATGGATTCCTCCCATCCTCATTGCTACTGGTCTCCACACGTAATGGAAGGCGTAGTAACCCAGTAGTGGTCTGTAGTCTTTTCAGTGCCTGGACTGGTAGGGAACGGTAGAGAGACTTGTGTTGATGGACACTGCTAACCCTCTCTTCTCCTCTACTGTCTGACCACTAGACATAAGTGGGTTGCAGAAGGTGCACCCACCATAACTCGTCTTACATCCAAGCTCTGCGACCACTATAAGTAAGCCATTGGCTCATTGTGGTAGCCAGTATAACCATGGTTAGCATTTCTATTGCGCAATTTATATCTACATCTCATGAAGACTTTGTTTGTCTGCCGTCATGTGTTTTAAACAGAATTGGAAACAAAGATAATATACAGTATATGCTCAGACACAACCTAACACATCCGTTAAAATGCAGTCGCAGTTAATGTATGCATTTTGGCAGAACACACATATTGAAAGACAGATTGTAGCTGCTTGCCGCGAAAATCTTTTGAAATACAAGATGAAACGTATATCGATAGCTTTCTCAACCCATCAAACACTAGATTTCTTGTGTGAAGTCCTGTTTTCTTCTTGTTACCAGGTAATAGGTTGATGATAAAAAAGGATACTAAAGTTTGCCTTTTATGTATTCGTATTAAAACTGTGTTGGACTGAAATGCATAGTCAGCCGCTCAGTGTTTTCCCGATGGAATAAAAGTTTATAGTTCTTATTGTTTATATTTCATAACTATTTATAAATTCTATGCATAGATTAGATGCAAGGTATATATAAAATACATTCAAAATTTGAATAAAATGTGCTAGTACTAGATAGTACAACAGAGTCCACTAACCCGATTCCTTTGATACTTCAAGTCTGTTTCTATCTCAAAGGAAACCATAACAAAAGAGTGTAAAAAGTAAAAAGTATGGTATATTTATTACAAGCTAAAAAATACAGCCACAAATTACATGCATTTAGCCCCAAATGCATAAGCGTAATATTTCTGATTGGAAATCAACTCCCGACTATGGAAGTAAGTACGTACTTTCCTTCCCCTGGCGCGTCAACCTTTGACAGGATAACTTGTAAATCAGTGAGCGTCCACAATAAATGAAGACATAAAATGTAGAATATAGTAGTAGTAAATCCACTTTTTCAGGGCCAAATCAATCATACAAAATCAAATGAAACAAAGTTTCAAAACGTGCACTTAAATAAGCTGCATTGATCGTGTAGTCCAATAGTAATTGGAAAAAAGCCACGTGGTCTTTGATCAGTACTTTGTTCCTTGTGTATAAGCGGTAAGAGGATATTTATATAATGAATAATCAATATATTACAAAATATTTATCCATCCATAACTAAAAATGTGAATTATCTTTATGTGAAATAATTCCATTGGAACTAAAAGATCGTTTACGTTATCACTTTAGGATTTTTAATATCGCTTTAAATAGAATAGCCTCACTTGTGCTGATGTGTTTGCTCTAAACCAGAATAACTCCTGGTTCCCACCATTAGGGTGTCCTTACAATGTAATCTTCCTGATGGACCATTGGTATTTGAAGTATTTTGAGATTAGTATGTTTAGTCAATTAAACATTAATTTCAGCAATTTTATCAGTTGCCTGCATTTTTGTGTGTGTGAATGTAATAAATCTATATATTGACACCCATCTTTCTCCAACAGAATCCTCGTCAATGACCAAATCTTGGAAGTCGATGGAATAAGTCTGGTTGGCGTAACACAGAACTTTGCAGCTACTGTTCTTCGTAACACAAAAGGGAAAGTCAGGTATATATAATATAAAAGTTTTTACACATTAATGTGTTCCTGTATAAAATACGGCGCTACCTATTTTTTGCAATGGTGTCTTTTTTTCTAGTTTTCAACTAAAATCTTTTTTTCATGTTAAGGTATGTTCAGTAATGATCTTTTGCCTGTTCTTACATGTCATTGAACAACACATAAGACTTCACATTATTATTACATTATATATTTAAACATATACATTTACTTCTACTTTTAAGCAACTAAAATATGCATATTTTATGGGCCCATTGGCATTTTGGTGTTACAGTGAGCGCTTGTACCACACTGCAAAGGAGAAAATCATCAAGCGGCAGATGCAATGGAAGCCAGCTGCAGGGAACAAACCTTTTTTAGTATTATAAATCATAGATTATATCATTTAGGTAATCAAGAATCCACTGCATGCTCAGGCGCATGCATTTCCATATTGGCATGCCAAAAAAAAGCATCTGTCAAATTTAAGTTGTACGTTTTAAGCGTACATTCGTTAACAATAATCACTTTAAATGCTCTACTTTTGTTAAGATAAATATATATTGTTTGGGGACTCTTAGAAATATCATTGTTTTTAAAAGAAAAGCAATTTTTTCCATTAAAATAACATGAAATGGATCAGTAATACAGTGTAGACAGGGTTAAGGTTGTAAATTACTATTGTAGCTGGAAACAGCTGTTTTCTTAATGGAAAATCTTCATAGGCGTACAGAGGCCCCTTATCACTCCCATCACTCCTGTGTTTCAATGGCACACTGTGTTGGCTAAACCAAGTTTAAGTTTAAAAGGCTAATTGATCATTTAAAAAAAACCTTTTCCAAATATGTTATAACTAGACATTTCCTTGTTTTCCATGAAAGCCCCAACTTTTGAACGATATAGATATCCACACACTAATGTATGCTAGCTATAATGTCAGCACCCACACTCTTTATCTAGAATTGCCAAGTGGGCTGCACACATTCTGTGACCGAAGGCAGTGAATACGTCACATAGAAACATATAATTTGTGAGTAGATAAGAACCATTTTGCCCATGTTTTTTTCCTGATAAAATGTAAAAAAAACATCTTGTTTGCTATGGGAGAAGCCACAACGTAACTTCCCATTTTAAGGATTGGAATGTTTTCCTCCTGGTTATTTATTCCCTTTTGCTAAACTTTTTACTACCCCTTGATGGCAGCTGATGAGATGTCAGTCAACACGCAGGGGAAACATGGCGTAAATAAAACACGTTCAATGAGAGCCAAAGAAATGCTAATTCAGGCCAATGTTGAAGAATAGGCTCATTTATTATGAAAGATCTTTTCATCGTCGGAGGTTTACTAGAAATGCGAATGATGTTGCAGTACTATTTTGGCACGAGGTAGATATCTTTTGGTGATGAATAAGAAGTGTGTATTATGTGGCCATTTTCTCCCAGACGTTAGCTGGCCGAGCTGTGAACCCGAGCGCTGCAGTCTGATAAGGGCCATTTATTCAGAATGAAATACATCCATTATGTCTTAATGGAAAGGTTTGGCACCTGCTATAATTGACCATGTGCTCCGTTGTCGGCAGATCTGTTTAACTTCCAAGTGTAAGTGATGTTTTCTGTTAGTAAGCGTGCCAGCCTAATGCCAATTCTCCTAATTAGCAGTTCAGTCATGCTTTATGATCCGTAGGTTTAGTTGGGTTAATTTTAACATCTGCACACGTATGATTTTTATTACATATTCCAAGGACAAAATTTTATTTCAGATGTTATATTGAACATATGTTTAGTCGGGATATATATAAAAACATATTAACTAATCAATAACAGAAAAATCATTTTTAAACCAATAACGTTTATGGTTTGTGGCAGTTCCATGATAAATATATATTTTTTCCTATTTTATCCATGTTTGAGTGTTCTTTTTGTTACCTACCATCCTTGCATTCCCCACTTTTGCCCTTAAATAGAATGTTTAGTTTTTTTGTAAATACTTCCTCTGTGTAACTTATACACTGTTATATTCCTTCACAAATTTTAGTGTAGTAAAAATATTGTTTCTCTCACTTCCAATTATTAATTATTATTATTATTAATCTCGTTTATCCATATTAATGAGATTAACCATGTTTAAGCTGGTATCAGGCCCTGAAATAAAATTATGGAATGGTCCAAGCAGAGCACTGCTGCCTTTCCTGCTTGACTTATGTCTTCCATACAATGAAACCAGAATCGATAACATTTGGCTAATCAGGAATAAGCAGTTTGGGACCTGCAATTTTCAAATCAGATAGATTAGTTTGTTTCTGAACTTAAACTCCATTACCCAAAATGAAAACCTAGCACTACATCGTATACATGCAACATCAGGTAGACATGGCAGGTGTTGGTTATGAGCTCAGCATTTTCTGTTGCCCGCACCTGCTTGTTTTCCCTAGCCATAAACACTAAGCACGTTTCCGATTGATCTTTGTACACCTGCTTGCAAACATTACTCTAATATGTGCTTATCACTCACAATTGTGTTTGCTGCCCATTTCATCCACATCTTTCTGGTTTTAGCCATTTATCCACATGGTTCATCCAGCAAAAATTTAAGGACATTGGATAAAAGCGAAGGAGCTGATGTGGTAGTCCCAGGCCAACTGGTCTCAAAATCAGCATTTGGCAAATGGTTAACAAAATCTGTAATCTCATTTAAGAATATATCAGTCAAGTGATCTCCATATCTCTCTCTCCATGTGAATAGATACATTTGGTTTAGATAAATGGTTTAGATAAAATAGCATTATATTCATCTGCTACATGTATGTCAGTAACTGTGCACATCCCCACAAACTTGTACATGAACCGACTGGGCAACTTACATTAAAACGCTTAATAACTGATTTTCCGTTCTGTTTTTTTTTTCTTCAGATTTATTATAGGACGGGAAAAACCAGGACAGATTAGTGAGGTTGCCCAGCTAATAAGTCAGACTCTTGAACAAGAGCGGCGCCAGAGAGAGATGATGGAACAACATTATGCTCAGTATGATGCGGATGATGACGAGGTACTGACATATTTTTAATTCCATCTTATTATTGTGTGCGCTGAAAGCATGAATGCAGCTTAAAACCTTTTTGATGCATTAGCTTTTAGGTTATCATGAGATGGTAGAGTCATCTGTCAAACAGTCAAGTCTGAGTGAGTCCATGTACTGCCATCACTCATCTGTAATTTTGGATTGACAAGTAGATTGGATGTGCATGAATCATTGTGCCCACGCTGCCGCCCAGGATTATGCTTCTTCTGACAAGTATTACAATTGTTAACGATGTCGTCAAAAATAAAATATTGGACTTTTAGGGGTCTTCCATAAAATAGTGCATACAAATATTTATGTCTAGTGTATGGTTATACACCTTCTTTCTAGACAACCATGCAGTGTATCTGTAGGTCATCTGAAAATTTACACATTAGTCTATTTAGTAGGAGATTTTATGCAAATTGTTTGTGAGTACCGCAACTTTATATTTTGCAAGTTTCAGTTGAATGCATTGAAGGGCATGCAAGTTAAATGAAACCTCAGATGTCCTTGTCGGGAACTTTGAAACACTTTGTCTAACCTAATATCATGACTGTAGAAGATGTAGAGTGAAGGCGCCCAAGAAAAATGGTCTTACTGGATTTATTTTACAAAGACAATACGCTTTGTCACGTCTCAATGTTCTGTTAATTTCTCAGCCAGATGTCTGTGACAATTCACTGATTAGTAACAGAATCCCCAGAGGTTTTTGTAAATTGCTAATCTATTTAAGAACCAAAAGTATTCCAGTCTTATTAGAAACGCTAACAAGTTAAAATGACAGTGAAAAGTATTAAGCTTTTCTCATTATTCTCTCTGCCTCCATAATGCATGGCGATGTTGGTGAGCGGAAAATTGCTGATTGTGGTTGATTAGTCAAGGTAGCTTTTGCAAGGTTGGGGTGGGGAGATAGGTGAGAACTTTAAGACAGGACATTGATTATATATTGCTTAGCTTGCCATATAATGCCATGAATCTCTGTGAAAAACTGTGAAAATGGGTATCTCTCAAAGTAATAATATGATTTAAAATTAAAATCTCAAGTGGGTTTATTCACAACAAAGTAGAGTGATCAGTTAATTTAGGATTTAACTTAATTGACCAGAATCAACTGAGGTTGCATGCTCTCACATGTTAACAACTCGCAGATTCAATAAAATGCAAGTTGTTTGTTGGGTACTTTGTGAGTTCCAGTTGAACTTGCATGCCCTCTCCTGAAATTTTTAACAAATGGAACAAGGGTCCCCAGGATTCCCTATTAACTGGGGGCAATGGTCTCCTCTCCATGCACAGTGGGGTACAAGGTAATCAAATTAATCAGGTGGCTGTAACGTGCAAGTATTCCCCCTTACCCCAATGAGTGAAAGGGTGCAGGTTTTTAATATATGAAGTTACCTTATCTCTGTAATTTTGAAGTGTTATAGAGTGTTAATATATATGTCCTCCCCTGCCCAACGAGGTGAGTGGGCTAAAAAAAACATTTGGAGAGGCATGGATCCTGTGTTTCTCCCTCTCCCGTCCTTGCCCTGTGAAAATAAAAGGGTGCACAATCCTTTTTGGGGCTTATCCAAGGATGATCAGTAAAGCCATTAATTCTTATTTTAAACAAGAGGAAATGTGTGATCTAAAAAACGAGAAAAGAAGGAAAAAACACAAAAAAGTAACCCCAACCTAGGGACCCCCATTTCATTTTAAAAATGATATTATTTGTTTATAATATGTTTGTGGCATATATGCAATTCACCTTGGGGGATAAAATAATGGTTAATAAATTTACGAGCTGCTTGCTTTTCAAACTAACATACACTTGACTCTCCTGCAGGTGAGTGTAGGTGTTTTGTGAGTGTAGTGTAGTGAATAGACCCCAGTGTTTTATGGTGCTATGCAAGTAAACTACTTTTAAATCATCCATTGACACATTTTGACTTTTCTATTATCTTCTCTGTAGGCTTCATTGGGAAGGTTGATTTTTTTTAAATCAACAGGGTCTTGACTCAGCTGTATGGGCTTACTCAGAAAGTCATCAAATCTCTAGAGTGTTTTAGTGATATAAATATTACTTAGAGCGGATAATCAAATTAGGTAGCAGAGCTGCCTTGCATTTTAATTAAACAGGTGCTTCTGCATGGCACTCCAATCAATGTTGTATTAAAAATTAAATACCAAAAATCTAACAGTCTGTTATGTCTCAACTGCTTGATAAATTGACTTTAATACTTTATACACTAATGATTAGAGACCTAGGGGCTTAGGTACACGAGGCTACTGACCACCCCAGGCAAATATTCCGCAAATGTCTTTATAGAATAAAGCAGACTTGAGCTCCATAAAAAGGAAGAAAATATAAAGTCAAAAAGTAGTAGAAAAAAGTAGTCTTTTGTGCATTTGTGTTGAAAATAGACATGTTAAGATCCATAGATGCCATGTATGCCGGGTGAAAAAGAAGCCGAACACAGCGTAGGTTTTATTTTGCCAACATAAACATACAAAACGTCTGCCAGTACAGTGTCCAACCTTTTGGTTTCTGATCCACTATGTTTTAGATTGACCGAGGAGCATCTTTGGAGTACATAATGTTTATTGCTTTCACTTTCCAGACAGGAGAATACGCTACCGACGAAGAAGAAGAAGATGTGGGCCCTGTTATTCCAGGCCGGGAGATGGCGATAGAGGTTTTTGAACTCCCTGAAAATGATGAAATGTTTTCCTCAGATTTGGATGCGACAAAGCTAGCTCATAAATTCAAAGAGGTACGGGTAATCATAGAATCAAAGCAAAAAAGAACCAAATGTCACATCTATTCTGTCTTTATAGAAATACTGGTTTCTTATTTATTCCGTCGTATAGCTTTGTGCACATCCCAAGCTTTCTTTGAATTTGCCTGTAATGCTTTCATTATACTTTTTGTACTTTTGTACTTTTTGATCCGGGTTGTAAGTTCTGAGTTCTGAGCCAAGTGTGGTTGAAGGTGGTAGATGTAATAGGGGTTCTCCTAGGACTTGACCATGGTGGCATTAGAGAGGTTAGGTACATTCCTGGAGCCACTGTACAGCAGGACAAAAGACATGTTAAGATAGTTAAAGCTTCTGTAGAGGAAGGTCAATTGGATGTTGTACACCTCGGTACTTGGCTTCAATGATGTGCTTGTGGTACAAAAGGATTTCTAAGGGCTGGGAATATATCTAGAGCACTCAGCATCAAGGGTGTCTTCTGAGCGCCGGAAATTGACGTCACTTCCGGCGCTCAGCATTACAAGCCCGCACCGAGAACGAACAGGGAGACTCGCCGCAGAGGAGAAAAAAGAGAGGTGCCGAGCGGGTAAGCGAAAACCACTCGGCGCCCCTCTCTCCTCCGTTAAAAAAAAAAAAAAGGGCTTGGGGCGGCAAAGTGCCGCCCCTTCTAAAGTGCCGCCTTGGGCAATTGCCCCAGACGGCTCCATTGTAGGGCCGGCCCTGGTTAGGGAATAATCAGTTACCTGTTGGGAAAATCAGCACCTCAAGAACAAACTCCAACTGTCCAATTGTGGATATGTTGTTGTAAATCCTAATCAAAAAATCCAGTAGTCAGTCAAGATAAGAGTTAACTCGACGGAGGTTGCATGCTAACAATCGTAAAACAACTGGTACGCTATTATGCAAGTTATTTGTGAGTGTATGCGACTAAGTTTTGTAAGGGGGTGGTAGAATATATGACAATGGGACTCCTATCCAAGATTCCCCCTCAACACTATCCCGTTCCCAGTAGGATGGTGGGAGTTACAAACAACTCTTTGGGGTATCCCCAAACCCTTTGATGAGGCACAGACCCCTTACCGTAACCCACCAACCATCCTACATTTACGTCCTGTGGCATGGATGGTGTTAAGCTTTAAAATAAAATAATAAATTTTTTTCCCATTAGTCACTTCTGTATGGATTCTACTGCACCAAGTATTAGTACCAAGCAATGTTTATTCAATGTCAAATCATTCAAATACCTAAAGAGGTTTGCAAGAAATTCCCACACTGCTAGATTATCCGAGAAATCATTCCCTCGCTGTTTCTGGGTATTGTTAAATACAAAAGTACATATAAATACTATAATTATCCAGATCTTTCAGACAGCACATGGTGTATAAATTACTGGGGTTGCTTCCTTGAAAAATAAAGAGTGCTGTAGAACAAATGCATGCGCAACCTTGAATCATAATGTCCTACTTCCACTTATAGAGCTGTATTGATTAGATCCTTATTTGATTTTGGATTTTATTCAAGATTTTCCTGCTTATGCAGATAGGAGATCTAAAACCTTAACCCCTTGTCTTATGCCATTTATTATTTGGTGTTAGGCAACGTGTTGGTGTCCAACTGGCTGAAGGTGATAGGAGCTGCATCCCACCAATGGTTGAGGGGGGTCATCAGCTTCACCTGGCCTAATGTTGATTTTCCGCTCCCGGCCCCATCCCGTCTGCTGTTAAATAGTCGCCTTAACCCAGCGATGCTTACCGGCAAGCAAACCGTTAACTCCGAGCAGTGTGCCTGTTATATAACGAGGGAATGACTCACCCCGGCTAGTGAGGGGAGATGAGGGATGTTTACACTATTGTGTTTTCTTATCAGATGGGTGTCACTCAATATTTTCATGTTAAAATAGAAATTGTCACTGCAAAGCGGCGCGCTCTCGTCCTTAATTCAACAGCCAGACGTCTATTTTTTTCTTCTTCTTCTCTCCAGCGAGACATTTTAATTTACAACCTACTGCACTGCAGCATTTTCCGCGGGCCCTCGGCTATAAAATACTATATGCTAAGCTAGCGGCGCAGCCTGCGAAAACACTGAGGCTCTGTTGCTCATTCTGTGTTTTTATTTTTTTTCCAGTTACAGATTAAGCATGCGGTCACTGAAGCCGAGATCCAGAAGCTAAAGACTAAGGTAAGGGAGCGCTATATTTCTATTATCGTCAGCACGCAACACCTGCAAAGCAACGAGTAACGAATGCTTTAAAGAAATGGTTGGATCATGGATGGCCTGCCAGCATGCTGCGCTAGCCTTCAGCAGAAGGTCTGCATGGCTAATACTAGCCATGCTGAACATGCACGCTATGCTGAGAGTAACGTTCACAATCCATTAGATGGATTCATTAATATTGAGATTCAACAAACTATTTTGGAAGAAAACATGCATTTTGACTGAGGTTGAAGGGAGTCCTAGAACAGCCATCTAGTCCTTTGTAGAAAATAGTTCCATTTGTGATACGCTGTATCAGTACCTTAGAAATTATGTAGTAGAAACAATCCACAAATACTGGCTTCCCTCATTAATGTTAATAATGTCCCATACAATATAAAGTCAGTCAGGTTGAGTCCTTTTCCAGATAACCACAGATATAAAAGATATATGAATAAAATCTCAATTTTACCTAGATGGTCACATAGTCAGAGAGGAAGGAACCAACTACCTTACTTATTTTGCACCAGACACAATTTATTTACCCCATCATCTTGGCACAGATTTGCATGGAAGATCCTCATGGGTGTTGTGATGTAGCAGTCTAGTCCTGTATCTTTGAGTTAAATTGTTGTAGATTTTTAAAACAGAGTTAAGAATGCCCAGCCGTTGCATGCTTACAAATATTCTGTCCTGCCACATGAAGAGATGTGTTGTGATGTCACATCACACTCAGACCACAGTCATGACAGTATGAAGTCATTCTCACTCAATGCTCCAATGCTGCTCATATTGTGCATTGGCCATCTCGCAGCAAAAGGTCTCAATGGCTGCCTAACAGGACATTGGACAGGAATAGATGGCCATCAGAAGCCCACTGCCTATCCAGACCAAACTGAGCACATAGAGAAGAGCCGCCATGATGCTCAGTAGTAGCTGATGAACCAAAGGTTCTCTATTCCTGGATTGGATAGAACTCATGATATTGTCTGCTGGAGATGTGTAGGTTTTGTTGCCCGGTAATGTTGGATGTCAATATGTGAAGAGACTTCAGTTTATGTCACTTAACTATTCACAGACCAGTCATGTTATTTTCTGGGCTCCTATTCATATACAACTTTCAATTCCAAAACACAAGCCGGAGTACTATACCTCTTATTGCATGGTTCTCTACATTTGACCAGAGCTTCTATAAGGCTTGTCTTTCAGAAGCTAAACCGGGCAAACTTACATGTTATTGCACGGTTTATGACTATATCTGCAGTTTGTAAATAATTTTAATCATGTGCTTGGCTTCATTAGTGTCAGAAATTAGCAATGTTTGTCCACAATGTGGCTCATTTAGAGCATCTCTCTGTGGTATGTTCCTAAGGATTAGTATGTTCTTATATATATATTTAATGTTAAATAATAGTAAAGACAATGTACATCTATATTAACAGTACTTTTAGCACAGGGAATGGCTAGTAGAGACAGGGCCGGCCCAAGATAATGCCACCATTATCTACCCTAACCCCCCCCCCGTTTAAAAGGTACTTACCTTTAAAGAGTCCTGCGGCGAGTCTCCTGCTCTGCCACGGTGCCGGCTTGTAATGCTGAGCGCCGGAAATTGACGTCACTTCCGGCGCTCAGCATTAAAAGCCGGCACCGAGACCGAACAGGGAGACTCGCCGCAGAGGAGAGAGGGGCGCCGAGCGGGTAAGCGGAAACTACTCGGTGCCCCTCTCTCTCCTCCGCTTAAAAAAAAAAGCGCTTGGAGCGGCAAAGTACCGCCCCTTCAAAAGTGCCTCCTGGGGCAATTGCCCCAGTTGGCTCCTTTGTAGGGCCGGCACTGAGTAGAGAGAAATAGAGGGGGCATATATTGTCTAAATCGGAAGTAGTCATGGAAGGGTTGACCATAGGGAAGAGCTGGCATCTATTGACCTGGTGGAGAGAGATGGGCAAGTGGCCCACTGAATTCCCTGCTTGCATCCACCCTGACCTCCTCCAATCCGATGTTTCACAGTCTAACACACCTCTTTCGGGTTCTAATGGAATGAGTACCTAAACATGATTGTAAATAGTGTTTCATTTCACCTGTACTACTATATTAGATGATCAACATTTTTTATCACCATAGCAACTAATTCTTGTAAAAAATGAGTACGTGTTGTGAATGAGTGAACACATGATGGCGCTGTTGTATATTCAGAACAAAGCATCTCGAAACTCATACACACTTCATACAGATCTCAGAATGCTGATATAACCATCTGAAACCACAAAGTACTTAAATGTGCCATCTTAATGTATTATCTGCATAATTTATACCCATGTATGCATATTTAAATGAGTTATATCAGTTAGGACTGTATAAAATGCCTAAATAAAAGAGAATGGCTTTTGTCTTAAAAGCTTGCCCTCTAATGCAGTTCAGTTAAGCCATAAATGCGTGTATATATATAATTTTTTTAACTTGAGAAAATGAGAAAAATTTGAAATTTTAGTTTTAATTATTATTATTTATTGATTTATAAAACACCATTATATTCTGGAGTGCTGTACAATGGATTTTAATTTATACATTTTAAATATAACATTTACCATGGATAAATTGTATCATCAATACCAATGAACCTGTTTTGTTTTCAGCTGGGCTAAAAGGCATTATTTAGCCAGAGCTCCCCTGTTTTGAGATCCTTGTACTTTCATTGGGGTCTCGACTTAACTCATGGGATACATGATAAATTGGATCTAAGAAAGAAAACACTAATATCCATAATTATTTTTCTCTCCCCCCCAAAAAAACAGTTGCAAGCTGCAGAAAATGAAAAAGTGAGGTGGGAGCTGGAAAAGACACAACTTCAACAAAACATTGAAGAGAACAAGGATAGAATGATGAAGTTGGAAAGCTACTGGATCGAAGCCCAAACCTTGTGCCATACTGTGAACGAGCACCTCAAGGAGACGCAAAGTCAGTACCAGGCCCTGGAGAAAAAATACAACAAAGCAAAGAAGTTGATCAAGGACTTTCAGCAGAAGTAAGTTGTTTTGATTGTTTTGGGAACATTTTTTTCTTAATTATACGTTTGCTGATGTGTGCGAATACCAATTTATTGATTATAGGGAGGTGGACTTTATAAAACGTCAGGAAGCTGAAAAGAAAAAAATCGAAGACATGGAGAAGCTTCATCTCGCAGAAGTTCAGAACCTGCAGTCTCGTGTGAGCATAAATTACAAAATCATATTACAAAACATGAAACGTAGCGCACAGCTCTGTATAATGTTTTGCTTGTTACAATCTTTCTAGATTAGGGACCTCGAGGCAGAAGTATTTAGGCTTCTCAAGCAAAATGGAAGTCAAGTAAACAATAACAACAACATTTTTGAAAGCAGGACATCCCTTGGAGAAGATTCAAGTGGGGTTTCAGCTGAGAACTTGGATGAACAACAAGAGCTGAGCTCGGACGGCTTAAAGGAAGGTGTGTTAAAACATTGAAAAATCTGTAAGCAATTGAATTAAGAAAAAAAAAACCCATGAACCTCCCAAAAATATGCATTATGCATGTAATGAACTCTGTGTTAAAGGCAACTGCTGTAACGTTATGTGGTTATACACAGACATCCTCGCTGTATTTGTTTTATCTGTTAATAAGGTGATAGAGGCGTTGGAACATTTTATTACAAGCAAAGCAGAAAGGGTCTGGAAAATATGTTTTGTGTTTTGTCTTTTATTGTAAAACTAATAAACAGAAAATATAAATAACCAATGCAGGATTTGACAATGAAAGTGTGATTCATTTTGGATTGTTTCAAAAGTTATAGACTGAGGTGCAAACATTTCACATTCAGGCTGGTTCTGCAGGAAAAAAACAACATATTCTCTCAATGAGTGCTAGATTCATCGAGCTGAGATAGTTAGTCTTAGAAAGTAAGACAGTTTAAGCCGTTTGGGAGTGAATTACACACCCTAAATGCCAGTAATGAAGTATCCATTTGGATAAATGTCACTTTATACATTCTTATCCATGAATGCATGGATGAAATGATTTTCAAATCTCAGTGTCTCTGATAAAACCTCAATATTTGAATCTGTAAATGGTCATTATGCGAGAAGGTTGTGGGACACATACTTGTGCACCACTCATAATCCCACAATGCATTGCACTAGGTTGCGTGCTCCATCTACATTGAGGCACGCTACTTTTCATTACTTACAAGCAATAAAAACATTAAATGTATATTTGAAGTGGAGCTCAACGAAAGGATCTGATTCATTTGGAGGACAGGTTCACATTTAAGTGGCTTTTTGCCCATGGAATGATTCGTCTTCTTGGTAATTACTGGCTTTTTGTAAAGTATAACATGGCTGTTGACTTCCTATGGGCTGAGATGCTACCTTGATTAAATACTTTGTCTTCGGCCATCCAAATTTAGCAGGGTCTTTACTTTCTTGCTTTGTAAATATTGATCCTCAAATGTAGAAAAAGACAGCCAAGTCTCTTGCACATTAGTGTTTGTAACAGAATTTGACTCTGCTTTCCAATGCATTGAAATTTATCAAAAAAACACTCTATTGTACTTTGTATTTTCCTACACAGTCTGTAACCTGCAGCTGTTATCTATGGTACCAGCATTTCATTATAATTTTATCTTTGCAAATCTTAATTATTGCATCAGATGGCTGAGCACATCTGTTTGATTGACATATTCCTGTAGTCATTAGTGGTATGTTGGGGTGTGGAACAACCAAACGTAGTGTAAAGTCTGCCAGTATAGACAATAATGTCCAATTTATATTGATGAATGAAAATGCGCCATGCAACAACATCTCCTTTATGAATCTAGGTTATCTGTAGTTATCCGGTTTTGTTGCTCTACTTTCAGATAGGTCTTCCCTACTGTAGATAATAGCTTTTTATTTTTTTCTGGTAGTTATCCAATGTATATGTGGCTTGTAAATTGAGGACTCTGAGCCGTTGATATATTCTGTGACAACTTTCTGTTGAGCCAACCTTTGCCAAGTTTGAGAAAAGGCACAACTGAGGTCAAACTCAATGAAATCTGTTTAAGTACCGCTTTGGGGCAGCCAATCCCATTTCATATGACGGTTTATAATGTGCTTAGTGACCTTGGTGTAACTGCCTAGTCTGACCCTTTTGTTGACCTGCACACCCAACGTCTGCTCTACAGACTCTCATGTTGTTGGAGATGGATGATATCAGGGTTCAGTCAAGTCAACCTGGTCAGGTGTAATCATTATAACCTCACTTTAGAGCATATGAACCATGATTGTTCCTGGTTGACCAAGTTTATTACTTTTATTGTATATTGGTTATAATTTAGTGGTAGTCGGATTACTTAAAATGTATTTTCTGATATCTCCCCAATTTAAAAAGGGCTGTTTCACTCAGACAACACTTTTAGTTATTATTATTATTATTATTATTATTATTATTATTATTATTATTATTATTATTATTAATACACAACTTTATTTCACTTCGTTTGTCAAAATTTTGTAATCGATTTTTCACTCACTTCCTAGAACCACCTAGAGGTCTGAAATTTTGCATAGTTACTCACTCAATCACGATGGCAATGCAAATTTCAATTATGTGCAGAGTTAATCAATCAGAAAATATTAATAAAAATGGCAACGGCTGGTAGTACCACAATGACATTTTTTCTGCTACACATTAGTGCGAAACTATATCAACAATAAAATCTAATAAATTAAATATGTAATTCATAAAAGGAAATTTTGGAATATGCAGATATTTTAGTTGTTATTGTATAACCTTGTTAAGATATACTATAGTGCATATTATCTCATCATTCCTTTACTTTATTCAAATACTAACTCTGAAAACAATATGGTAATGAAACTGCCAAAATGTACACAAACTATATTATATATATATATATATATATATATATATATATATATATATATATATATATATAAAGCTAAAAGAAGAGTATAGACTCCTGGTATTATTGTGTCTACATATATGTCATGGGAAAAATAACCGTTGCCCCTGCTAGAACATAACTGGCTCGATACCTTGTTTTAATTTTTTTATTCTTGTTACATAGAACTAAATGAATGCAAACTGAGCCAACTATAAACTCACTATAAACTGCTAATGCAGCTCCGTTAACTTCTCAAACCTTCCTAGTCAATGAGACTAGATTAGGCGACTGATCTTGGTATATAACGGTTGCATTTTTATTCATGGTACTGAAAAACATTTTAGCCAACAATCAACTTAAGTTTGTGATTTATCTTCGAAATGTCTTCCTTACTTAACCTCCAGTTAGAATAACCCTTACATGTTGTCATGAAATATTTTTAATACAATGCATAATATGCATTTTTGCGTACACGTTTTATATTTTAATTAGTTCATTGATGTTAATTCGGTAGGCAACCCAAGAAAAGAAAATGACCTATAGTCAAACACAGTTTCAGTTACCTGCTTTGTAAATATGGCTCTTCCCTTGCAGTCCAAGTCTCATTCCTAACATAATGGCTTTTGTATGTTTGTACTGATCACCAGATTCATTATGAACGGGGGGATACAGCCTGTATTTGTTCATTTTACAGGCTTTCTTCCTGCTCATCCTTAAACCCATTTGCTGTTCTTGGTACCAATGGTCTAGGATCCAAACTTCCCTGTTCGCTTATGTGATCTGTGTCTAAAATTGGTGTAAACTACTTGCATGATTTTAAATGTTTTGTATTACTAAGCCAGGGGATGCCGTAAGTTGTATAAAGCAAAACCAAACAATAGCTACACACAAGCTAATTTTTGTATATATGTAAAAGAAATTGTAATAAACCATAAAATGAAACTGAAAAGAGTTAAGAATAATGGGCTGGGTTCAAGTTGCAATGGAAAAAAAGACGAGATAAAGAATCAGTGATACATTTTATCTCACTTATGGCTGTCTTTTATCTCCTTTTTTCCATTGCAAACTATGCAAAATATTGTGATTGAATCACTTGTTATAGATTAATCTCCAGCTATGAATCCAGACTAAATACCTTTCAAATGTGGCATTAAGAACATGACATCATAAAACATCTTCCTGTCTAAATGCAAAGTGATAGAAATATAAGGTGATTTTCAGTTTAGTTTCTTAACAGTGTGGCATTGGACTTATTTTGAAAGCAATTTGTCCTCCAAATGGCCATCCTCTGAACATACGGTTTCCAATAAAGTTATTTTAAAAAAAATGAGCGTCCTCACGGCTCTTTGATTCCATACTGAATCAAGCAGTCACACCCATTCAAGAATGATTATGAAAGAAGGATGAGTGAACTCATTTTCATTAAATAGGGATCACTCATTACACAGCTCATAAGCATTGTGCATCCCATTTAATATTTTTCAGATTTTCCCATCAAGTAATTTCATCATTTATTGTAATTTTAGTTTTTAATAAAATTTTTGTCAAAGTTCAGCCTCATCTGATGGGTCAACAAACAATACCAAAGATATGTAAAGGATTAAATGGTGGTCATTCCCTTAAAGAGTTGTGCATTATGACAAATTTGAGATCTTGACTGATATAGTAGTTCATGTCCACCAGCTTCTTCAAGCAAGAGCAGGTAAGACCCACAGGCTTTCTTCAAGAACCTCGCTTAAATCAACATTAAATCAACATTAAAATTAATCAAAGAACAGAAAAATGTAGAGGGATTCAGATAAAAATATCCCAATGCCAAACAAAAATCCACAATTCCATGGTGACATGTAGTAACCATGGCAGGTATATGGAATATGGGAAATCTGTTAGATGTGGTGTTCAAAAGCCAGAAAAAACATTAAAGAGTGATTTACATGAAAGTTTTCAAATATTTTTTTTTAGCAAATAGTTTTTTATTGTTGATATTGGTGACGGTATATCCAAAAAGCATTGTGGTGTTAGAAAGAAGACATTTCCCCAGGCATCTCCCCATGCTTGGAAGGGTGCAGAAGACTCCTAATAAAACAATATTCTTTAACATATGTTTATGTTTCATAATTAGCGAGAATATTTTCTATTCATTGAATTCTGTAGTTGACTACTGACTTACTAGATGACAAGACCATAATTGCAATCACAAAATGACCCCAGTGATTTTGAATTATTTTCTGTTGGATATGGATCCTGGAATCGTAGGAGGCTTTCACCAATGCCCATTATCGTGGTTTGGAATAGAGTTCTGTGTGGTCCTTTCCCCAGCCAAACACTCCAAAGCTTTATATAACTAAGTAGCGTCAGAGAGTTGTTGTACTAAATCACATGAGCTCATAGGCTGAGTATAACAAAACTCTACTTATGTTGATTCATCTATTGAAGAGATATATTTATTAGGGCGGTTACATAAGTATTTCTATTTAAAGTAATGCATTCTATTTTTTACTTATCAATTGCGGTGCTAATTGTTAAACATGGAACAATCAAGAAGAAGATCCCATTGGCTTCTGTAGACCACATCTTCAGAACCACATCTTCAGACCTTTGCCACAGAACTAACCTTTTTAGTTGTGTTGCTAAAATGTTATTTTTGCTAAAACTTTTATGTGATACAATTATACTCGGCAACAGACGTGTATTCTTGATTTGGTATGCAATTTATGGACCCCCTTCATACCATCGTTGGATTAATCCATGAATTTAGCAAGTCAACATAATTATTACATTAGCTTGCATCTCAGTTCACAAAATTTACAAATATGCAGAATAACTGGCAAAATATTAGCTGCATGTAGTAGCAGAATAATTACACTAATTTATTACCCGTAATAATCATGCACAGTGTGTTATGGGACTGAGAACAATGCATTATTAATGCAAAGCAAACAATTCACACGCAACATTATATTACATACATTATAGCGTAGTTTTCAGCTGTATGTGCAACCTGAGCAACCTAATTAAGTAGGCAGTAATCTAAAAATGATAAGTTTGGGCTTTGCCACCTGCTGCTCTCTATTACCAGACAACAGGCAAAAGCTCAAAGCGGACATACTAGAATCACCACATATAAATGGCATAGTAGATTTGAAGAAAATTTTATTTTTTTGTTACATTCAGTCTTTTGTGTCTACCGATTCTTTGTGATTCGTCCAGTAGATGGCTTCATATGTGGAGCATTCAGTTTTATGGTTTACAGAGCCAAGAATTCAAAATCTTAATAACCCTTGTTATTTCTTAAAGTCCTTTGTAGGTCGTGTGTATTTTCTTTGGTTCATCAGCTTATTATTCATATGTGTTGTAAAGTCCAACAAATTGTGATTTCAATAGCCCCACTTCCCTCAAAATGTAGACGTGGAATAGACGTGTGATAAATTATACACATGACATGATGAGCTGGAACCACTAAGTTTCTCTCGATTTGGATATACTTTCATAAGATAAATATGATGTTTAGGGACTTCTGTGTATGAGTATGTTCCAGTTTTTTCCATTGGTTAACAGTCAAAGGCTTTGGTATAGTCAAACAACTGATTATATATTTGTAGAATTTTTATATTTCTTTATCATATATCCATCAGGCCTTTTACATTCCATACATGACCTGTGAGGTTAACACCATTGTGTGTTAGTTGTAACATTCTTTGGCATGCCCTTTGTTTAGAATAGATAATAAGGCTGAGGTCTTCCTAATGTTGGTCCATTGATAGCATTCCATTTCTTCTAGCAATCGTCCATCAGTATCTTTATGACACCATTTTTTATCTCATCTTGAAAGTAGTATGTATTAGAAACATTCCCAAGGTGTTATTTTTGTACTTTTATTTTTATTGGTTATTCAAAAACTTAAACATGAAAATGACCAACAATGTCAGTGGTCAATCACTAACAATTTGGTGTGAACATTGTCATCCACACGCATGTTTTCCTGAGACATTACTTTCAAGGCCTGTCGAATGTCACTTTCTAAAATGGATTGTGCCAGGTATGGTGTTGACTTTTTGATTTTTTTACAGATCCTGTTTGCATTTTTCTAATATTTTTCTCCATTTTAGCTTATTTTGTCCTGTCTCTTTGTGACAAACATTTATCTTGTTTGTTGTCCTAGGTTTTGTATTAACACTTAAGTCTCTGGTCTCGTTTGAGGTGTCTTGTTTAGCCTCTTTGGATATGTTCCTTCATTGCTTTCTTTGGTGCTTATATTTTTCATTCTGCTTACTGCAACTGAGTATTTAACCTCTTAATTCCTAGGGCACTATGCTTTTTTAGTCTGCTATAATTTCTTGTTGGAAATGGTCATTCTTTTTCAGCTTTATCTTTTACAGGCTTACATATTTCCTCCCAGAGTTCACCAGGTTGTCTGTTGGTCATGTTGGGTCCAGTGAAGCTATTCTTCACATTCAGTTCCAGGTCATACTCATTAAGACTGGTGACATTTTCTTCATGAGTATGAGTTTGATTATTTGTGCCCCAGTCGGCTACTGGTCGGATTATTGCTGACAGAACTGCACACCCTTGTTCTTTGCCAGGCCATATCTACTGAATGCTTGACAGAATTCCACCTGTCACTTGCGAAGGCCACTTTTGCCAGCAATACATTTTATTTACATCATCATATTTAACCCAACGATCATTTTCATGGCAAAATTCTATGGATTTGGTAATTTGTATTGGTATTTCTTTATCTCCAGTGTTCGTATACCTATTCTTCTGAAGTCCCTTGGCATTATTTGATTTCAAATAAACATTTCCTTAATAATTTTTACGTTCCACGTTTTAACAATGAGGGATTTGATAACTATGGCAAGAACAGAGAATCCTTACCACTTTGAACGAGTATTATAATCATAATTACTCAACCTGTACAGGGTTCTACTCAGTCTTACAGACTAATCTTTGAAGCATCATATACTGAAGAATATCTTCCATTGTGTTTTCTTGTCAACAATACTGGAATATGTCCCAGACACGTTAGTTGAGCCTCATGTTGCACACATTTTCCACTACCACTGCTTCTTAGAAGATTCTGGGCTGTAGTTTGCCCTAAACTACTTTCCCTCACCAGCAATGCAGATATCAAAAACAACAAACTCCTTGAAACGGACAGTCTTTTTAAACTATTCAACACTGTTAATGGCTAAAAACCTACCAGTTTTAGTTAACAACATTGGAACTCTAAGCACACACACAGTAGATTACAGCAAAATACCCCTTAATTGGAAAGGGTTTTCGAATGATCAATTAGCCTTCTAAAATTATCAGCTTGCATAAGCGTACTCAAGGTGCCATTGGAACAGAGGAATGGTGGCTGCTTATAAGAGGCCTCCAAATTATTATTGTTATTCTATGCACCATTAGAATTTGTAGGGCCATTACATAGGGCCAACACTGGCCAGTTTCTCCAACAAGGAGGGCTGAGATGGCTGTCTATAATACAATTTTCCCATGAATAGACCCAGCTGAATAACGTAATAATGTGAAAGGCCAACCCCTACATTTCATGGCAGATAAGAAGTACTCGTCCATCTAGTCCGCCCATTGTTCCTGATATAAATACTCTGATCTGAATCAGTCCTTGGTCTTGTCTGATTTAGGATAGCTTTATGCTTATCTCATGCATGTTTAAATTCCCTCAATGTATTAGCCTTTACAACCCCTGATGGGAGGTTGTTCAATTTATCTACCACCCTCTCTGTAAAGTAAAACTTTAGTATATTACATGTAATTCTCTGACCCATAGATTTATGGCCTCCTTTTGAGATAAACATCTACCCAATGCTTTATGTATTGAAATTGGTGCATTTTTTACAATTCATTTTACCAAAACTCATCTACCCGCTTACGCTTTTGTGAATAAACTTCCAAGACCAAAGTGACCGAGAGCAATTGTTACTGGTGACCAAGAAGGTCTGTGGTTTTCTTAATCCCCAAACTGCTATAATTCAATTGTGTTTGGTATGATTTTCCTTTGCTTTCTTGTATAGCATTAAAATCTTTGCATATGAATGCAGGTAAGGACTGTTAGACTGGTAATAATACGGAGAATGTATGATACACACACTTTTTCCTCCCCTGTCTTCCACTAATTAACAGCTTTATCTCATCCATAATTAACTCAGCTTTGCTAATATTTTACTGTATTTTAATGGTACTGCGTTTACTAACACTATTAACTTGTGGTTAACTGGAAATTTTGTACACATTTTCAGAAGGAGCAGTGAAGGGAGGAGATACCGATGATGTATTTGGTAAGTCAAAACACAATATGTATGGTTACATCATACTGTTTCACTGAATTGGGTGATGGTTTATGGAAAAGTTGCTGTAATTTATCATTTTCCAATTAATGATCAAAATGCACACTGTTAAATGTAAAAATTTTAAAAAATAATTCCCTTGATAAAATAATGACGATATATATATATATATATATATATATATATATATATATATATATATACCGGCACAGTCCTATGTAGTATCTCTTCTGAAGTGGAGTACTGGGAAATGTCCTACAAGAGAAAGAGGGACCCACTTGTCAAGGAATCTCCTTGGGGCAGCTGGTGGTACTGCTCTGAAACTGTTTTATGTGAAAGCTACCATTATTATGCTGCCAAATATTATAAACTTGTGTCTATTAGGATATTTGTGGTAATAGTGTTACAGAGAAGACGCACCATAGAGACAATGTCTGGTGCTACAGGATTATATGCAGTCTGCTAAAACAATTTAGGTAGAGTTGAAGAAGTGAATTACGACTTCCCGATAGTTGGATTCCAATACAGTGTTCATTGATGGATCAGTGGAGGTTACGAGAAATTCCCATGAAATGACCTGACTATGCCAAGGGTGCAAATGCAATGTCTAGGGTGGAACACTTAAATCTCAATTAATTTAAAATGGAATATTAAACAAAAATAATAATACAAGCCATGAATGGTGAGTAGTGTTAGATTCAATTATTTCAGTAAGTTCACAGTATGGATAGAACAAGAATGGTACATGCACCTTAAGAAACCTTAGCAAGCACACAGATTAGGGTACAGGAACATACTAACAATCTGACTAAAAGCCATATTTAAAGTAGAGTATACCCATGGTGTTTTGACTGATATAAAATGTATGTATACATCATTCTATTACATTTTTGTTTGTATTTTATATAATTCGGATAATTCTAAAACAACACCCACAGAATTACATTTTAGAATTAGAATAATATCTAGTATCCCATTGTTGCAGGTGCTAAATACATACAGATTTTGTTTAAGAAAACAATCATGCGTCTGTGGCTGAATTCTTGCTTGGTTCACACTTCTCTGTCCATGTTGTTTTAAAGTTGGGCCCTTATGAAAAGCGATTTACTTTCCAGATTTTAATGAAGTTCCGGAAACAGAAAGGTTGGACTCCAAAGCCCTCAAAACAAGGGCTCAACTCATCGTGAAGAGCAAACGTCAGAAACCGTCTCGATCAAGATTGTGTGATAGCATTAGTTCTACTGATGGTGAAGACAGCATAGAACGGAAGGTACGTTCATCCACGAGCCTGAATGCTATAAGTTTATGATGCTTCCCTCCCCATAAAATCTCATACATCACATTACATCACTCATTAAATAGGGTCTGGATTTTATGGGCTTATAATAAACTGATAGTTTGCAGGTGAGTTTTGGTGATGTGAAACTTTTCACTGTGTGTTATAAGGGACTCTTAAACCCTTGTGAGTTTCTCCTGCAAAAATGGCCAGGTTGGCCTTGTATAATGCATAGTTAAATCTATGAGACCTTCTCACCTTTAATGTAGTGGTGTGAGGATCTAACCTTGGGGCAAAGATACTACTAATTGGTCGGTGACTGATCAGCAGCTTTTCAGATCACCATGAGAAATTCCCAGCGGGCTGGTGGCTGATAGGGCCACAAACCTGCCAATACTGCACAAGATTGGGTTCTACTGCATGCATATGCGACCGCCGGCTGGATATGCAAAACATAACAGCTATGCATATCCTGCCTATCAAGCATATCCTGCGTCTACCAAACATGCTAAAAATGTGAAAAAGCCCAAGTCTGAGGGAACATTATACCTTTAGTAAAAAAAAAAAAAACCAAGTGTGCAACCAATTTGTAACCTTTTGCAAAATAACATTTTACGTACAGGCTGATATTATGATCATTTGTTTTATGTGTTTGACTGTTGAATGGTGTCACGCGAAGCTTACATGTGTGTGATGTTTCTGGGAGGGATTGGGTGTTCTGCATAGATTCTTCCAAACTAAACTCGTTGATAAGACTCAGCTTATATCTCCAGTGGCTACATTTGGGAACTTGCTGGATTTGCCAGCATGGCGTACTCCATGTACTACTCATCATTCCCAGAGCGAAATTCAAAGATTTCGGGCATAAATCTCCATTTTTTCTCATGATAAGCCAGTTCTTTGCTGATGTTGAACCTACATGACATGTAGGGGTTTTTTTTATGTTGTTCTAAACCATTCCCTTTTTTCTGTTGTAAGCATACATCCCAAGTGTCCTTCTTTAGTCTTGACCCCCTTTTTTCTATCATCTCAAAATGTTTGGGTATGAGTGTATCCTAGTCTTCTACAGCCTTAAAACTTACCAGAACATTTATAGAAAAGTGATTTAAATTTTCTAAGTAAAATATATCATTCTTTTCAATGCCTTACCGGGCTACATAAGTATCTAGAGGTCACAAAGTGTCTCGGTAAAGTCCTGCCACAGCTCTAAGCATACACACCCTAAAATTAAGTTATCCATCTTTGGCCATATGGAATATTGGGAATTATGATTCTAATGACCTGCAATCCTAACTCAGTGCTGTCCAACTTTGTCAAACCAATTAACTGGGACTGGACAAGCGAATACTAGCACAGATACACATACGCATACACACTTACACTAACACACTCACATTAAAGCATCTTCGCTCTATCAACGCACCTTCACACTTCTACAGCCTTATTGGAGGCTTTTCTTATAGCTGCAGTATTACTGCAGGGTCACGTAACATCGCAATGCATGACCCCACTGTGTTCTCACTTCTGCCCTGTTTGAAGAATATTGGACAATTTCCCATTGGGCCAGCCCTCCACTGCTACTTATCCTGCTGGTGGCCACTTGTCAAACAGCCATGATTATACAAAATTTGTGAGATTGGCCTCCACACTCCTTCAACAAAATCTTAATCCCCCAGTATCCGGTTTCCTACAACCTCCTTCTTGCTACTGCGGGTCTTATGACATAGCAAAAATGTACATCTGAGTGTTCTACACTAACCTCGAAAAGTATTCAAACCATTCTAAAGCGTTTAAATAATCCATAAGTGTCGCTCCCAAGAAAGTGTTACTGCCACTGATTGTGTAGTTCTGAACACACGTATATTTAAGCCTTTGTGATGTTGCTCGAACGTCTCTTACTGCATGCCCTTGTCTCACTGATTTTCACTTTAATGCCATAACATTCATTGTTGTCTAACTCATTTCATCTGTTTGCTGTTTTTTTTTCTAACAGCGTTATTGGCCACCAATAAATCGTTATTCATGTCGCTTGGTACAGTATTTTGTTTATATATAAATATATTTATTAACATATTAATATTGAATACATATTAACTTGCATGCAAAAGTCTGTATATCCTGACTTTTTCTCGGAGGTACACAATTAAATTTTTAAGATGTTATATTATTCAAATGCTTGCGGATAAATGAAAACTAGAATTTGCATTGTAATATCTCATAAGGACTGAATGCCGTTTGATAATGTGAAAAATATTTTACACTCTGTTGAGTAACATAAGCAAGTTTTACTGGATGGTCCACTATAAAATCAGCTCACCATTAAAAGTTTTATGATCCCCTCCATTCTTTCTACATGTATTTTTTTTCCTTTTGATATATGATTAGTAAAGACTACGATGGAAATATACTTGATTTCTTTCTAGAAATGTTTCTGATCTTTTTTGCAGAACTTCACATTGAGTGATGACTTCAGTGGCAGCAGTGCCAGCTCAGCTGAGCTAAGCGGCCTTATTGCCGAATCAAAAAGAGCAGAACGTTCTCATTCTCTGGCTCTGTCTTCGGATGAGGTATGAGCTTGTTTTTTTTTATTGTGTGTGCTATTCTTTACTGTGTCATTAGACAGGGTCACTGATATTTTTCTTTCGAAAATGTCTCTTCTCCCGTTAAGTGTCTGAAGTATTGGGTAACATAGTTGTCAAGCTGATTAAACTTTTATCATTGACATATTCCGCAGTCACCAGAGTACATGAGGACCTTGGTAATTTGGCTGATCTGGGGCTCATTGCATTTCAGCAAATTCACTATTTGTAGACGGCCGAGCCCTGCCAAGCACAGTGTCTGTTAAGTTCAGTAGGCTGTTTGTTTTTCAGTTCAGTAGCCAAGTCCACAGGAGTTATAACCAAGGTGAGGTTAATGATCACCTATTGTAATTATGGTCATAGGTTTCTAACATTGTAAAACTTCACAATTCATTTTCATTTAATGTTTTTAAATTGTGTCTTTTTTAGTGATATAAACCAAGGTTCTAAAAGATTTCTTAAGAAAAACAACTTGCTTTAAGTTTGAAAGTCACATCAGCTTTTGCACGAATAAATATATATTTGTAAAATGCATATAAATGCCTGCCATAGATGTGGTGTGGAAGGTATGCAGCTTTATGATGTGATATCAGGGATGAAATATAGTTCAAGAGCTTTGAAGGAATGAATGAAGATTTTGGACATGATGATGATCTGTTTTATATTAAACTAAGGTAGTAGTTATAAAGCAATATTCTGGAAGAAAAAAGATTATTCTGGTAGCTTGGAAATTGATTGTAGATGAGTGATATGGTAAGCATCAAACCGGTGAGCAAGGAATATAGCGATAATTGTATATGTTATATTTTGTATGTTGAATGCTTTTTCTTAAAACACCCATGAAGCACCTATGAATTTTGTTGTTCCACGCATGTAATATAATTACCTTAAATGTGAATGAACGTATTACCGAGTGTCTCCCATAAGCCTGAGAAATTTTACTTGTCTAAAATGGCTTTTTCAAAATTTCTCTTCCATTTCCTCAATGTGCGGTACTCAGAGCCTGGACATGATAGATGATGAGGTGAGTCCCCACTTCATCTAATGTGGATTTGTTCCACTCTTTCTTGTCCACTTCTTCTATGCTGACACCTGTGTAGACAAAACAGTTCTGCCTGCTTCCTTTTTGCTTTCCACCCTGTAGTGTAGGCACTTAATTAATTGCCCCGTCATCACTTGTGGCTTTCCTTCCTCCTGCATGTATTCATACCATATGGATTTTCTAACCCGTCCATATGAAACAAATCTCCTTTCCATTCCTTAATTTATAATGTGTATTCCTCTGGATCTGTACGTTGTTTCCCATTCCTCCCGTTGAGTGGCTGGGACAGTTCCAGGGGAAGCCCTTAAATGTTTAGGCTCCTTCCTTTTAACTCCCTTTAGTGTCTATGATCCTTCCTCTTCAACTCTGTAATGTCTATAGTTCCTGCAGTGGAACCCATAAAATAACTAAACTACAACATAAATGTATGGTTAAGGATTTAAATAACCATAGATATGTTTTTCCTCAGATTCTTGATGAAGGCCAGTCACCCAAACATAACCATTGGCAAAGCCGTACAGTTCTGGAATGGACCACACAACAGGTGGTTGATTGGCTAAGGAACGTGAACCTTGAAAACTGTGTTCCGGTATTTACAGCCCAAAATATTAATGGTGAACAGCTTCTTCAGATGGATGGCACAAAACTTAAGGTAACAAATAAAGATTAGATTGCTCCGCATTCCATTGTTCTTAATTATATCAGTTATTAAAACTTTTCATTGTAAATTAATTGTACCACCTTGATGTAACACACCCAACCACACCTAAACGAACAAGTCTTTAATCATTTAATAGATTTATTTTAGAAGATATTTTGAAATCTATAGCCAGAGCTAGAAAATGGACCCATATAATTATTTCATGAGGTCAAGTATAACTCAACGCATCAATGGGCTTTTTTGGTGCACCCAAAAAGTTAGAGGGTTTTTTTTACTGAAAATGGTACCAAAAATTATTTATTTTATTAATTTATGTATTTAATTTCCAAATCTAACATAAAACTAAATTGAAAAAATGCAAAACCTCAAACTAATGTGAAACATTAGTAACTTTGTCTGAAAGCCCACAGCAAAACATGATTGTCTTATTATCTGAAATGGCTCTAGTTTGTATCTATAAACCTTGTTTCAATGATTAACAAAAAAGCTGATGAAGTATAATTCTGAATAATTCAATAATAGATAAATAAAATAACAAATGGCAGATTCGCCGGCAGATGGATTGGGTTTAGTTTTGCACATCTTGCATTAGATAATGACAGCTTCTTAGTGTGCCGTGCGTAGAATGCCGACTAATCCTGCATTTCCTTAGGCTTTAGGTGTCAATTCTCAAGAAAGAACGGTTATTAAAAAGAAGATCAAAGACATGAAATTGTCAATGGAGAAAGTTCATAAAAACCAAGAAAAAATGGAGAAGCAAAGAGAAAGACTTAGAAAGAAAGAGCAGGAACAACAGCAGCACAATGCAAAGCACGAAAGAACGTCCCCAGATGACATCAGAGACCCAAAAGAGCCGTGACCAGTAACCCACAAATGTGGCTAAGACACTTAGACAACAGAATCTCCATGTGTTCTACAATATGTACAGAAATATTTATGGTAAAATACTGGCATCAGATATGGAAGATTCTATTTGAAAGACATTATTTTCTAAAATGATCGATTTTTGTTTGCCAAAAGGGATTAAATTGCTGTTATGATTTCATAAGATTCTTTGGTTCAGTACCGCGTGCTGTGCAGACAAGTCTTGATAGCTTATACAGTAGTGTTTTGGTCACCAAGGGTGAAAAAACAGTCAGTAATGATTGATTGGAAACCTATAGACAATTAAGGCTGGCACACGGCTCTCCCTCCAGCTGGTTGGCTTTATCTCCTCCCCAGGTCTGAGGACACATGGAGCGATTCTGCTGTCCTGTGACACCGGACAATCACAATGCTTCACTCGCTTCTCCGTCAGTTTAAAGTGATATGACTTCAACAGTCAAACTACTTTCAGACAAAGCTAATTAAATTACTGCATGTGACACTAATAATAATAATAACTTCCATCAACTGTGAAATGCAATTCTTAGAATTCTTGGCTTGCTAAAAGCTGACTTGGAATGGTTGCATAGCACAGTAAACGACTTTAGTTCCTACTTAGCTTGACTTTTCGCAAGAAAACAAGAAGAATCCCTCCCTACAACTTGGAGAACAGCAATTATTTCAGTCTCTAGGAGGGTTTTGAATAGAGTGGGTTTGTTATCAAAAAACAATCCGTACGATCATACTGCATATTGTGTTAATATTTGAAATGGTTCAATGGCTTTTAAGATGCCTTTATGTCATAAGCAGTATGCACATTTTCACAAATATCTGGCAATGCATCAAGGTTACTGTCCACATAATAATGGAGAAGCATCACTTCTAGAGGTAATGCCAAGGACGTATACAGAGTTTTAGGGAAAAGACAGTACATGTCCTTTGTTAAAAACATTTACTAAAACAGAATTCAGTTTTCCAAGAGATAATGCCTGGTTGGTCCTGGATATACGTAGATTATGCAGGACCAAATCACTATTGTGGGTCCTTCACAATGTATAGTAAAGCCAGTAAACCGTATCTGCAACTTTTCTTCAAGCTCATACCTTCGTAAATAAACCCAATTGGGTTTGTGCAGCCACTCCACCAACATTGAGAGGGATCATTCTTAGACCTGTGTGTACTTATTCTATTATGCACTTTTATGAAAAAGTGCTTTCCACCTATTTAACCTGTCTTATTTATATTCCATATTTACCATTGGGTACTGGACATACTCATTTTGACTGTATTTTTAATTTTTATGAAGTCCTACAATTTTATTTCTTGATATGTAACCGGTGCATGAAATTAATTAGGTCTGGGTCAAAATTGCGACACAAATCAGATATCCGCCAACCATTTTTTCTTATTAACACAATATATATAACAATAGTCATTTTAATGCTCAAGTCATATACTTTCATATACAATTTTAACACTGTTGCTCCTTAATTATTAACTTAGGTTTGGGATGGATATGCCCTAGAGTATTGTAGCATAATTTAAAGATATTCTCTTCAGTGGCTATATTTTATTTTGTACTTAATTTGAATATTTTGCCTATGTTTCAAAAGTATTAATAACCAACGTATTAGAAAGGCATTACATGGGTATGTTTGTAATGCTGGTTTAGAGCACTTTATAGGACTACAGCGCTTCATTACGCCTCTACTGCGGACAAAAATGTGGGAAACCCATTGACATAGTGCTATGCAACATATACACAGGTCCAAGTTTCTATCTCATTTGCATTACTTTTCCTCCTTATTAATTTTCTCTGCCCCTTTGATGGAAACTATCAGCTCAAGAAGGGCATTTGTAGACAAAATTGGTACCTACTTAGATTGTAAGCTCCACGAGTCAGGGACCGTTTTTTGCCAATGTATTTGTGTATATTGTACCTCAATCAAAAGGTCTGTAAACTACTATACTTACTATATGACAGCACTTATTGTTCCTCCCCTTTATCATACTGGAAACTGTAAAGCACTAATTAACTCTATTAATCAATTAGTAACAAAATATACGTAAAAAATATAGCACAGACACAAGAATCTGCAAGAACTCTCATAGGAACATCTTAACCCTTTTGTGGCAGTGCTAAGCTTTGTATATCATCGGTTACTCATTAGCATACCCAAAATTTGTGAAAATACTTAATGGGTTTCAGTTGATGGATGTTTGCATACGATACATATGACCTTTAGTGATGAAGAATCTTCTGGAAGGAGTATGTTTCATCATGAGTAATGAATGAGGTTTCAAAAGGTGTAGCCTTTCAGTTTATTGGCAATAACATGGGAAATGTGAATTCTTTTATTCTTTCTACAAACTGGTTTTAGTGTTCTTTTATGTAAAGAGTAAGGAATAAAACTGGTTTGTGCAGGTCTTAATTGCATGTCATGCAGGGTATTGTCCGTCTGAGCCGATAGATTATTTCAATATTCTGCACAATTTAACCTCTCTTATGCCAGTGGATCATACCTGGGAACTTCCCTGTACTGGTATCCAGAGGTCTCCCTCTCCCTTGGAGAATGGAGTTGGCAAGCACCATCCCATCCATGATTGGCTACATACATACTCTTCCCAATGTAGTGGCCAAGCATAGGTGGAATGAAGCTAGCCAACAAAAGACATGAAGAGGTGTAGGAGAAGGCAGGACCTGTGTTGGAAACAGCAGGTCAAACTGAGATCAAACTCTTTCATCGAGGCTCTGATTCCTGGAGCTTCTTGGCCAGTGGATAATATAAGTCATAGGTCACCTCTGACCCTCTCAAACTGCTGTACATTACTGTTTAAATCATGGAAATCCAGTTGTTGCAGTACACAGATGCTGGAGTGGTTGTCTGTTGCTCTTTCAACAGCTCTAGTGAAATACAGATCTATTGCTTTTACTGGATTGCACCTCACATAATGCTCAGCCAGCCACAAAGGAAGTCTCATGGGAATTGCAAATCAATGGTGTCGGGCCACCTTTTCCATGACAGGAGCTTTCAGGGGCCACAGATACACGTGTAATGGTATCTTAGCAAAAGACTGCAAGGTCTATGGACCAGACTTGAGGATCCAAAGGGGAGCTTGATATAGGGTATATGTAGTTTTTATATCAGGGACCCTACATCTGTGGTTTAACCTGGGATCCATTGGGCTGATCATAAGAGATGGAAACCCCTGAAAAACTCTGCAATAAGCTATTGGCACTCTAGTCCTATTGGGTCTAAAATAGACAGGCCAAGAGCCATATTTTGCTGCTAATAAGTAGCTGGATCAAATGTGCTTAACAGAAACTGGATTTGTACATAAAAGTTTTAAAACATTTTCTTTGAATTATGTTTACATTATACTGTATGTGTTATGCTCTACAGAGATGCTTTGTTTGTCAGGGTTTTTCTAATCTATTTATTTTATTTTATGGGTCGTTAGTTTTGACTTTCACGCTGGTGTTAGTAAAAGTAGAACACGGCTACTTTGGGCTTATTTAATTACTTTTAAAGGGGATTATACAATTCAACAGGAGGTCATTACGCCAGATCAATGGACGATGCAGTTGACAGATTGAAAAGTATTTTGTAATGATTGTTAAAGAAAGAAATAAGATTCTGCTATTCCATTTTTTTACTTACCAACTAGTGCAACTTGTGCTCTCACGTGGTTACGATATACCTACATTGTCACATTTATTGATATGTGTGAACTAATATTAAGATGTTCATGTGCATATTCAGTGATATACCACTGTCCTAACATAGCACTGCTTTAGAATAATTATTTTAAATGGACATAGCCAGAAATATATATTATTTCACATGATAGGCTTTGCACATTTTTTCATTTTATGCTACAGGACGTTTAGAAATGAAACTATACACACAGCAAAAATAAAGTATTCATTAGAGAGCTTATTTAATAACCTGTCCAAAATCCAAGACTAAAGAAAAAAAACAAGAAACCACACTCACTATAATCTTTTAATATAGTCTAGTATAATAAGCGCTAGCTACTCATCCACAAATAAACATGTAGGGCACGTAACCCCAAAACTCCAAGTAAGGGACACTATTTTCAATTCAAAATCCACATTTTTCAAAGCAGATCAAAGCAAACCTCCAGACAGACAATTGCGAGTAACCTAATGGAACAGTTAGGTTCAATTAATCTAACCTAGCAGTAAAAATGTCCAGATCCCCTTGATACCAATTAAATTAGAATTGTTTGTGTACATGTGTGAGTTGCAATTAAATATGTGTAAGTGATATAAAAATTATATATAATATGAATTAAAAAAACCTTCAAAATAAGGGCCTCTGTTTAAGTAAATGAACTAACTAGATTCCAGCATTGCAAGGGTTTTTAATAAGCTATTGTTTTTTTTTATTCTGTGGCAGCCTTACAAGGGTTTGTTAGTTTTTTTTACTGTGTCAGCATTGCCAATGGGCCTTTTTATTGCTCAACTTGTTATAATGTTATTAGGTAGGAGATGGTTTCGCACAGGCACAGCAAAAAAAACAAGTACGGTAGTTTAATGATAACTCTTGGAATGCTGGTAATTGATCAAATCTGTCAATGAAAAGGTTAAAAATATCAGTATTATAGTGTATTTAGACTCCTGTCTAATGACTTACAACCTGTCTATACACCTCGGCATAATTTGTGTTTATTTAGCATGTGCTAATTTTGAATCACTTAAGTGTAGATGTTTCCATTCTCTTCAGTAATGTGTTGGGGTGAGTGCTAATATAATAGTTGATATATAC
Source organism: Spea multiplicata (assembly GCA_009364415.1). Lineage (NCBI taxonomy): Eukaryota > Metazoa > Chordata > Amphibia > Anura > Pelobatidae > Spea > Spea multiplicata. The sequence goes on from VKOC01016311.1 coordinate 66,778, forward strand.
TGTAGTTTGGGGGGTGTCTCCGTGGAAAACAATAAATGTAAAATTCATTTTTAAAATGGAAGTTATACAATGTTTGTTAAAACATATGTTGCTTATGTCTGGTGTTACAGACTGACACCAAGAAGTTGTGTTGTGAAGGACCTGACTCATTTAGCTAATACTGTCTTCTTCGGAGGAGGAGTAAGTTATTACAGGAAAAAGTATTTCAGTCATCACAATATTTAGGGAAATGGATGGAAGAAGCGACATAAGAGTATGTTATGTTGGTGAGACAGTGATCCATCAGAAACGTTATGGGTGATCTGAGTTGGTAGGTGTGTAGTTGCCCCATCGGGATACTCAGATGTTTTGGATGGGTACTAGTGAGTCGGTTTTTTTTAGATGAATGGGGAAAAAAATCCAGATCCATTTGTTGTAGTCTGTGATAGTGAAGAGTCTGTTTTTTAAATAGTCTGAATGATATTTCTCATGGAACACAGAGCCAGGGACTGAATCAGCGATGATGCTCGCTGGGAGGCAGAGCCGCTTCAAGTGTTTGTATATGAAACGCATCAGGTCCTTCACAACACCACTTCTTGGTGTCAGTGTATAACACCAGACATAAGCACTAATTCATATATTTTAACAAAGATTGTATAATGTCAGATACTATAAAAAATGTTATGTTATTTATTATGAAATGTAGTTTTTTTTAGATTAGAAACATAGAAACTGACAGCAGATAAGTACCTATCGGCCCATCCAGACTGTCCAACAGTCATATCAGTGCTCACCCCCACACATTACTATTGTACATCCTCTCTTGGGGTTAGAAGCAGCCTTTATGGGTTTTTTTTTACTCTCTCTTCTTTCCTGGCACACACTTATACAGAATTTCTAGTTTCCATTATCTTTAATTGTAGCATTTTTAGCGGTCTGATTTCCACACTTGAGGATTTGATTTTAGTCAGGTCATTAAATAGCAAACCATGTATTACTCAACTCATTAAAAGTACTTAAGGTCATGCGCTCAGGCCCAAAGTTTTTTTTACGAAATAAAGAACAAAAAGCTTAGAACATATAGCCTATAAAATCATTTCATATATGACATACTGACCTTCATAGTAAAGATTTATTGTTTCAAAATAAACAGCTTTACCATGTCCAACTGAGCTACAAGCATTAAAAACCCAAATAAAAAATGAGCTTCCTTTTATTTGTGACACGTGATATTTTCGTATTACTTTTTTTGTGCAGTTACCTAAACCTTTAGTTTGGTACATTTTAATGTCCTTTAATTTACAGGGGAAAATAAATATTATATTTTAGGGTTTTAGGTTACTTTATTTTGTGCCTGGTTATTGTGATGTGATTTATAAGACTTGTCTCATTTTTATCATTTACATTTTTATCTGTAATATTTAAGACCAAGAACATCTGTTTGTCAATTGATTGCGCTCTAAAAGCCTGTGATAAAACACCATTTGTTAATGTAAATAAACCTCTTGCCAATGAGTATTATAATTGTGAAAAATGAATGCAATAAATTGTAATCCCGAAGAAGACAGGCTTGGAATATGTTGTTTTTCTCTGCTTGGAATATGTTTTTTTCTTTCTGCTTGAATTCAATTTTTGCAAACAAATGTTTAATTTTCCATGGTGAATTGAAGTATTCTTTCTGGGACAAGTTACAGTAAAATGAAATACATTTCTTCACGTTTCTTAAAAACATGACAGACAGTCTTTTGTGGCCATAGACATTTACATTTCCAACGCTGATCCAGTGTATGCAGAGCGTTGGTAGGGAATGTATAACACATAGTAAAAATTGGATTGGTATATGTGAAAAGAGGTAGATTGAGAGAAATGTTTGTGAATTATGCAACGCTACCATGTTATCTCCCTATTTTGCCTCTTGTGATGCCCTCACAGGTCTGTGTAGATCTACCATATGGGCAATATGGCTCTGGACACTTTAGCCGCTAGTAATACCTCAGTTTATACTTTCGGTGCTGCACAGAGAACTAGAATAACTTTAAAATGACGCTCAAGTTTGACATCCCAAAACAATCTTTTTCTAAAACATTATATCCTAGCAGTTACAAGCACTTTTTCTGGTGGGATTTTTGTCAAACATTGGAATTAGCATAGCCCACACAGTGGCCTTCCATTATGTCCCGTTACTAGGAAAGTCTTTATAAAGAGCTATCCCCATGCAGAAGTTGACATGGGCCATTTGAGGTACCAGAACTGGTAGAGGAACCATTTTTTTTTCTATCATCTTCATATCAAACAGCAGCAGCAAAACACCAACACTGAGCCACATGAAAAAGGGGTATTAAGACCTTTTCCTTCAACAATGTCAACCCTTCGAGAAAGCAGGAATATGAGTTCAAAGAGTGCCAATTTGTTTTGCTGATAAGACTTTTGATAATCCAATTAACAGAGGTCCTATGGTGTATGGTGCTACCCACTGAGGAAAATAAAGTATTTCTAGTTGATTCGGCACAGGATTAAGCACAAGCAGACAGAAGCCTTGGACGCGCTATGGTGTAATTTGCTTCTTAACAGAAGGCTCAGTATGAGGCGGGAAGAGATTATTTCAGTAGCTCCAAATTTAGAAATCTAGGGCTAGCACTAGTAGTTTTCTCCCTAAGGATTTAAAACAAGCCCATCTTAAAGAAGAGGAAGAGCAAGATTGGGGGTATTAAGTCCCTATAAACCAAAGCTACGTACAACAAAGTAAAACTAATTTTAAATGAGAAAAGTATAAACTTAACTTTTATGGACTTCTCTAAAATAGATAATAGACAAATAGACATGCATTTGGATTCGTGAGAAATTGTATTTTAATGACATTTGTGAATTTTGTTAATCCGTACCAATGTCTGGAAATGAGCTGTCAATGGCCTGCCCCCTCCTGAGCCAACAACGTTAGTGCTTCGCCACTTCTCATGATTAATAATGAGAAATGAGTATTGGAATATTAAAAAGAACGCTTTCCCATAGGTCAGTTGTTAATAAGGGAAACTTGAGCATATGTTTCAGCAGTTGTCCAAAGCCAGCTCAACTACAACCAGATGTTTCTAAAAATAATGACATTTGATCCACAAAATCCTACTACCTGGAGCCTAAACATAAAAAAATACTCAACTATCTTTTTCATGGCGGCTGTAGCTTTCAAAGCTGTTCCTACTTCTCCCCAACCTGTGACTTCCAATGCCTGATGGGACACCACATGTATTTTATATTGTTTTCTTGTTGGTCCTCTTGTTCTCCACCAGCTTTTTTTTAAACTCATCTGCACAAATTGGGCTTTAACCCTCTCTACCAGCTCTCCACATTTACCCATCTCACCAGTCTTTTACATGCCTCTGAAGTAGCCTTTCACAGTCTGTAAACCAACTTTTCATACACATTGTCTTCTTCTTTTGTCTATATCCCTTTGACCACGTCCCTGAAACCTCCTAGGCCCAACTAGAAAAAAAAAACCAAAAACCTTATTGGCAGGGGCCTCACGCAAAGCTGTCAGTAAGTCCTTGTTAAAGAGATTTGTGAATTCATCAATGTTGAAAACACTGCTCTGATTGATGGATACAAATGATGGCACAACCTTGTGAGATCCTTCACAACTTGATGAAGCAGATTTGTATGAACAGATGTCAGCAATGGCAAAAGTTTCTTCTCTCCCTAGGCTCCCATAAATCACAAACTATGAATTGTTTTATTCATTTTATTAAGCCAAACTAAGTAAACCCATTTGAAAAATATATGTCCTTCTAAGAATTACATACCACCCTTCATGTTTTCATTATTACACTGATGAAGAAAACATACATACCAACTCAGATGTGTACTTTCTGACACAACAGTGAAACCGACACAGCCTTAAAATGCCACCAGCATTTCACATAGAAGCCATGTTTTTATACATTTCATGAAGAAATTGGCAAAAAGAAACACTATAACTCTAATAGATAAACATGCAACCATTCATATTCTAAGATAAAAATACAAAATTACAAATGTAAAAGCTGAAACCTCTCTCTTTATCCACTGATCCGTTATTCTGAACCTCCTCGAGCACTTCTGCATCTCAGGGGAGAGGTTGTCCCACTGCTGCGTGCCAAGGCTCCACCTTGATGCACAAGTGCTCCTGGAGGCCAGGGTTACGCATTGGGAGATGCAGATCACTGAAGAATAAAGAAGAAGGAAGACATGGAAATCAGGAAGAAAAAAAGGAGAAAAGGTGAGGAGGGGAAAAGAAGAGGGTAGGGAGACATTAAGAGGGAGTGTGACAAAGGGTAACAGAGAGTAACAGAGAGTGAGTGCAGAAAATGAGATTCAAAAGAGAATTCTGGGATTTTGTTTTCATTTGTTTCTTTGGGCCTCTCTTCGTTTTTGGACATTCGTATGAATTAATGAAATTGGAAAATTTTATAAAAACCTAAGATTTGTACCAATCTCAATGCCCAAGTCTATTATGCATCATTCTCACAGTTTATTTTTGTGATTGTAAACTATCCACGGATTTGCACCCTTTAGCATTGCTGTTGCTATTGTACATCACTGTGATCATAGTTCACAAATAGAGGCTACTCATTGGTACAAATTAATGCAGCATTTGTTGTTTGCAATACTATAGCTGCTGTATTCAACGCAGGTGCTGCAAAATAATACAGGGAAACTGTTAATTCTTCCATAGGATGAGATAAAACATGAGAATGAATATTGTGACAATGAACCTTGGCAAAACAATAAATTATACTTTTGCATGATTCTGATAATCATTCACAATCAGATAATTTGCTACTGCAATCTATAAAGTTGGCATTTGCCCAGCGCCCACCATCAATAGACCATGGCTTTCAAACTAGTTGCTAGAGAAGTTGGCCTAGGCAGTCATGCATGATAATTGGTTAGCTGACACATTTTCTCATCCACGTATCTCATGCCAAGTGGTTAGAATTCCAAAGTCTAAATTTCCTAAAATTAGCCATCATACAGCTACTGACAGACATAATTTTAGAACAAACATGAAATGTTAAAATTATTATTACATTAGAAAATCTAAATCTATACAGGCATAAAGAATCTTTTTTAACAAAGGCATTTTTTTATTATTTTAAACCAAATTTGTTTGGTTGCCTTATTGTGCACCAAACACAATATGCAGAACTATTAAGGTACACGATTTAGAAGACGGCGTACTCCTGCCATCATATGCACTTTAATGTATTTCACAGCTGAGATCTCCCTTTAAATGTTTGTGGTGCCACCCTTGCAAATGCAAGAATCCCCCATACACATTTCCAAGGGTTCAGGCGAGTCTCTTCTTTCTCTGGACAGGGGACCTGCGTTTGGCCATCCTCCTTCCCCTTCCCTCCAAGTCTAAAACCACTAAAGGCCGTCAGGTGCTACCCTACCCCTGCACACAGATAGCCCTCCCACACTAATCAACTCTCTGAGATGTCGTCTAGTCTGGAAAGCTATTCACTATCCATGAGATCTAAAGTCAAGATCTGGCCTTTCAACAGGTGTGAACGTGGGGAAGAATAATTCAAAGAATGAGGTTAGGGAAAATGTTTTCACTATATTGTGACTCATTTTAATATACAGCAGGGAGCAAAACACTTACACAAGTACTACACTTTCTTTTGTCAATTTATCATTCTGGTAGCTATCAAACAGATGATTTTAAAAAGGTGGTAAACATTTATGCAACTCCTGTGTTGCTGCTGTGTTTCTGATGTCTCTTTGCCGCTTTTAAACGTTTCACACAATGTGTGTGATTACTCCAGGTTACAGTACAATCCTTTGTGAAACACCGTGCCTACAAAAAGCCTCCCGTCGTAGACTACAGCACAAGAAGAGCCTTGGATCAAAGAACCATTGTTGACATACACTTGGGTCACTATAGGATGTTTAGAATGTATGTTCTGCACGCGGACAACCTAAAAAAAAAAAAAAAAAAAAAAAATTGTAACTGACTTCTTATGTACATTTTGGAGAGTGAAGGTTCTTTGAAAGTAATTTATTCAAGTTCCTAACAAAGTTATTGCTCTACCTTAGGAGCCATGAATTTTTATTTGACTTCTTTCTTTCCATAGAAATATAAGTACAACCCGGTGTGCCCCCCAGTGCCTATGCATGGACAGATGTCCATAAATGTTGCCAGAAGGAAGAAAGAAAGCAGATATAGAGAAAGCATACAGAAGGGGATCAGTGTAGAGATCAACCAATTTCAAAACCATCATGTCAGTGCCACATCGCAATTTTATTATTAGCATTCATTGCTAAATCCAGATTATCCGGGGGTTTATTTTTATTGTTTATAAAAACCCAGGACCACGTTCTGTTTTTACAGCGTGCTGTACATTTCCTATTATAAACGAATAACTAAATGTCTCTTTCTTAGCAGTTTATGAAGCTGGAGATGGTTATTTGTTGTTTTGTAGTTTTTATACTCTCGCAGTGTGTGATCATACACTGCAGGACCGGTTCTTCACCTGGAGCCGCATTAAGGGCATTAAGCTCCATTAATCAACCTTATGTGAAAATTATTCCTGCAATGATTCATTTAGGTTTTCATAGACCTCTAAGATTGAAAAGAAAATGTTTCACATCAGTTAAAGGCTTCATCTTCTCTTCGGTCATTGTGGCTACATACAATTATTAATTTGAATCCAAAACTTTAGTAAGTGAATTCCAGATCCAATTACTTAGCCATGGAAGCAGGAGACACAAAACACAGGCTAGAAAGTAACTGATGAGATTGTGGCATACTATGTATTTTGGGTTTTCTATAGGGAAAATATAAAAACTAACCTCTGATCCAGGGAGATCTTCAGAATTGTAAAAGAAGAGTTTCTTTCCATTTGGATGTGCTCCTGTCCAAATGTCTCCTGTGTTTGGGTCAACAAACAGATTGTCTACAAGTGTATCTAACTGCAAAACCTAAAGTAAAAAAAAGGGATATCATCTCCTCTGAAACAAGTGATGGTTATTTTTGTATTTTGTGTATTGTTTATTATATCTCCTGATATCTAAATAAACCACATTGAGACAATATTCAGTTACTCTCTTTTTTTTGCCGTACCCATGATAACAAGTCAAGGGATCTTGACAATGGGTACATAACTGTTTTATAGAATATCCCAACAAACTCAGTTTTCCGATTTTCAGGAACATTTCCACTCTTCCTTGTCATACTTGACAACTTTTGCTACAGGTGTCCAGGAACAAAAAGGGGAGCCTAAAGTAGATGAAAGTGCTGCGTGACCCCGTAGGATTGAGCTCCAGGCTCAATGAGGGCCAAACGGCAGATCCTCAGAGTCACACAGTCTGGAACCGACTCCTTGTTCTACAGTGTTCTGATCATATATAAGACCCTCAATTAGTGCTTTTGCTAGCATTATGTTATGGTTGATATCCCTGATTGAATCCACTGATAACTCAATTAAGTGTAATGACAAGTCAATGTTCCCATGAGGACCGGTATCAGAATCATTATGTTAAAACATTTGGTGAGTCACTACATAGAATCTTCATGATGGGCTATTAAAGGGATAATACTTCAAGAGTCTCAGGGTCAGCTCATTTAGAAAGGTCCCAGGTATGGTTATTTAGCATAGAGAATCATGTTGTCTCTTATTAATAATTCATAATACCTAAACAATAATAATAACAGCATCACAATTATCTATGCATTATCAAGAACAATTAAAATTCAGCAGTAATCTACGGCACCTCACCTTTACTGGGGAGAGCAACCAGTTTGCTTGTTTTTCAAAGACATTAATCGCACGACCAAGACAATCGGCTACATAAATATACCTTTAGGAAAACAAATGGCAGGATCAGAGATTTGGACTACAATGGGATGAACTACACAGTGAGAATTACCAGCATGTGGGGAGGTCGAAGGATAAAAGTTTATGACCATGGGCAGGAGGGAGCAGGAAGCAGTGATTTTGCAGGGTCCCCGATGTGGGGGCTGGGTTGAGAACCCTGCTTATCCCTGCCCAAAGGCATCTCCAAAGGTGCCTTCTATGGCTCCAAGATTCTGATTCTTGTTTTATGTCCACACAAATATTCCACCAAAAAACCCTGGCCTTATAGATGTTCCTGCTTACTCACTGTTTGTGGCATTAGCATCATTTTAGCCCTGAAAATGTTTGCTTTCAAAAGCTGCCATTCTGTCAACATCTTGTCATAAGTGTTTAATAGCTATACGTTACTTTTTATCGGTTGACATGGTAATTCCATTTGCCATATACATTCCAGAAGCTACTTCTTTTACTTCACTCGGGCTGTAGTAAACCACATTTGTCCAAGATAATCCCAGAAACCATTCCACCATTCTCATGGTGAAATCAGTAAAGTAATGATCATTGGTGGCATAAAAGTTTTCGGGTCCCACGGCTACAATGTCATTAACACTGCAAGGAAGAGAAGATTTAACATAGGTCAGGATTACGCAACTGCAATATTTCATAAGGCAGATTGATTAACCATTTTAGTAACAGGCTTCACGATGTATGACCTAGGTCGAAATCATAGGACCAAATGCCTGCCTCAAATGAGTTACATTTCTACTATACTTTAGACATCTGAACCCTTTGGCACATCATCATGAGAAGAGATAACAAATAATAATTTGCTTTTAACTAAAAGATTCCATTAATCTGAGCTGAATATTTATATATGGTTTATCTGTATGGTTAGTGTATTTATTAATGCCAGATCCCGGGCTGTCTCTAGAGCCACTTTAGAGCACTGTGAAACATGAATCATAATGAGAGGGACATCTAAACATTTCCTAAATGTCAACATTAGAGATATTCCTGACCACATTGACAACTCCACAATGTATTTATAAAAGCTTTCCATAAAAAAATAAAATACAAATGTACACAACTGTAAAATAGCACAAAATGTTTCCAATGTATGCTATCACTGCATATGATTGCTATTACCTTTGTAGCAGATCATGTTTGATTGTTTTCAGGTGTATAAGAACATTTTCATCCTCATCAAATTTAAAAATCTCAACAGTGGATTTGGAATTTGGGTGATTAACCACGAAGAGGTAGACTGTGTCATCTAATGAACAAAATCACAACATAGAAAATACAACGGTTTTATGATGAAAAAAAATAGGCTGTACGCTTTGTGCCAATCTATCACACAAGGTTCCATGAATGAACAAAACGTCCATCTACAGGTACTCTATGTTAGTCTTATAGATCTTCCCAGTGTACTTACATTCTGACATTTACAAGGGCAATTGGGGTCATCAGCTGTAGCTATGTGGTGGATTTCCATTATTGTAATGCATCTTTAAATATGTTTATGGTCGAGAAATATGTATGATGAACTGGAAACAAGCCAGAAAGCTTTCTGAACAGAGCATGTGTCAGTCCCAGTTGCTTGATATGGAGGATCCAGGTAAATGCAACGACCCAAAGACAGTGGAGTGCTCCCTGTGGTATCAATAGTTTTGATGTATGTACATAATGTATATTGTGAAGGACCAACGCCAGTGAGCTTCTCCCACAAGGGCTGATCTTGTCATACAAAATGTACAGGTAATGTTGGGGGTGTTTTCTTGTGAAGTGAAACATATAGGAAGAATTTTGGAATTACGGCTGCATTGTTTTCTGTAACATAATTGCTAGCACATGTACAGCTAAAAAGACAGGCTTACTTTAAGTCTAGAGATCTACCAGTTGCGTGGACTAAATTCACGGCTCCCAAGTGGGCAGAGCCTACCCCAAATCCTATCTGTAATGTCACAATGTTTTGTAGAGCAATAACATCCATTTTCTGCTAAGATGTTAAGGATGTATTTAGCCCACCAGCAACCATTTGTGTAGCAACACTTGCAACATTAGATATAAAATCATGTCCGTGACTATGATATCAAGACTAATCACCCAGGTCTGTCAACTCCCAAATACTGGTTAAACAAAAAGACACCTACCTTTCTCATCAATATAAGTGCTGATACCATGAGGATTAAATGAGGAAATATCAAACCCTCTACTGAATCGCAATGAACTTGGTCGTACATTTTCTTCATTCAGGTCCAACAGAAAGATTTCTCCAGGCTTTTCAGGAGCAAAGCTTATCAAACCAGGATATTTCAGACCCTAATAACAAACAAATTAGCTTAAAAACTATGGATGCAACCTTATTATATATAAATATATAAGGTGGAAACAGTATAAATAATCATGCAAATTAAGAGTGTTAATAGTGAACAAATGAATTGCATTTTTATTAGTTGATTTGAATTAGATACTATACAGCATAGCATATTTTTTTATTTTTTATAAAGTCTATCACAAGCCATGAGTTGTTTTTTTTTAAAGAATATAAAATCTGTTTCTCAAGAACTCACAAGAAAGTAATACTTACAGAGCTAAGAAAAGCAACTCCATTGGGGAGAATGTCAATATCCTCTGACCCGGCCTCTGTAAAGAGTTTCCATACGAGTTTACAATAGCCAACATCATAAAACACATAGGCAGCATGCGTATAAAAAAGTGCAGCTGCATGAATAAAGTTGGCGGCTACATGTAAGTAATTTGTTGTACGATGGCTTTAAAGTGCCAGGGCCACTAGCTGTTACTAGAATGATCTGTTTTGCATATTATAAAAAGAGCATTTTAGCCATTTGTATCTGTTCTATCTTTTTATTTTTGCACAATTTACAAACACCCTCACTTCTTATAGTGCCATAGGATGTCTCAGTCTTAACACCCTGCCAGTAAACATTATATTATATAAAAAGTAGGACTAGAAAAGTAGCGCAATACTACTTTGGTGGAATTTCACCTTTAAAGATAACCAGTGTCTGCCAATAAAAACATAAAGATTTCACAATTATTCATTTAGTAGCCTTTGTACTCTATACACATTAAACTGAACTTTGAAGCACAACACATTGGATGATTGCTTATCTCAAATCAGAGTTGTGCCCTTAGATAACTGAAGGTCAAAAAAATGGAATTCATTTTAAAACGTTCTGAACGAATTGGTCAATAGTTTTGTTGGTAGCAGTTGACAAAAGGCATATAATATCTGCATAACAATGGAGCAGGGCTACCAAACAAGAATCCATAAACCCACAAAAGCTTCTGTATGGCTTCCTATATGCCTTAAACTTTTGGGGTTTTACTGTAGAACATTACAGTTTTTATAAGGTCTGCCCCCCCCCCAGTCATATGAAACAGATGCTAGCTGGAAAACATAAAACTAAAACCTGACTGAGTGGTATACCAGCACCATTGAAACTTCTAATCTGATATATATATCGTACCCAATATATCTGATATAATCTGATATATATATCGTACCCAATATATGCTTTCCGACTCGTGAACAATGTAGATGGTGATAATCTTCTTCTGGACCTTCAGTCCTCATGTGGGGATATGCAGCCTCCCTCCACTTCAAAAAGGTAAAACATAAGTGCCACACATGGGTGTCCCCAAATTTATTCCAGGCGTGAGGCATCGCCAGGACAAGGCAGAGCATCGATGGGTCTAATTTACCACCACCAATTCTAATGGGGCAAGGCATTATCAGAATGATATGGAGTGTTGGTACTAAAAATATATAGTTGCATGAGCTTCATGGATAGCACTTAGTGCTCTTATACATGACTGCTTAGGCATATAGCATCCATACAGATATAGTAAAATAATTTTACTCCTCCCCATAATACACCAAAAGTAAACATGCGGACAAGGGCTTGGCCACATTCACCACCAGGCCAACTTGAGGACATTAACCACCTGCCAGCTGATGGCTGATTTAGCACATCAGGCAGTTACACCCAACGAGTACACCGACAGCTTCAAAACAGTATTGTACCTCAGCCCACACTGTGTGGTCTCTCCCAATTTCCGTAGTTGCGAATACAATATAGTCCTCTCAGGCACTGGCAAAGTGACGACAAACCACAGTTGTGACTAACAGAATATTAATCCATGTTAATCAGCAGAGGAATTGCGGAATAAACCACTGCCAGCTAATGACCAAGTTAGCACGTCAGGCAGATACAACCATCATAATCACCAAGAGGGCCACCACTACCGCTGTTGCCAAAATACCAATATTAGTCTTCCTAGCAATGCATTCCGGGCAGGAGTGTGGCAAAGATCCAGCTTTTCTCCCTGCCTGATCCTGGTCGAAAAGGAAATAAGAAAGAGCCACAACTGCTTGATACAAAGTTGTAAACATGACCAATGAATAAGAGGGACACAAAGCATTCCTGCATAGGCCAGCAGTCATACCCCCTTCCACATTGGCTCGGGGGGGGGGGGCATTCTCTTAAACACCCTGAAGGACCAAACCAGGGAACTCCAAGCATAACCCAGAGTCCTTGGCTTTTAGGCCAGAAGACCAAGTATTTCCTTCTCTCACACTTGTGAAGTGAAGGCCTATAGGATAAGTGCAAGTAGCAACAAAAATGAAAATCACAAATCGTTTTGATTTGGCAAGCTGGATATAATTGTTTTTCCTAGGATATGCATAAAAAAACCTTTAAAAGGACTGTTCTGTGAATACAACAAATTGTCTAAATCTATGAAAAAGTCATTAATTTGTTTACATTACTATTCTGTGCAGAGTGTTTCTATTCTATACAGCTAAGTTTGTACCACATTTTTTTTATATCCGTTCAAAAAAAAAAATGCTAGGGGGAAAACTGATGGTGATTTCACCCCTTAATGCCTCTCCATGAACCTGTAGTGTTATACGTCAATAAAGAACAAACCCTGGGTCACCGAGATGCCTTAAAAATAACTACAAGCATAACTGACCCTTTCCTGTATGATTTTATGAGACAACCAGGTGAACTCGTAACACTGCAAGAAGACAGGTGACCGGTTTTAGTGACAGACTTAACATGAGATACTTTGAGAAAACAAAATTGATGCATTACTCACAGTAGTAACGTACACAATGACAGCAAATAATATGGATATATTGTATATTATAATCGCAATAAACTTTCAGGCACATACCAATTCCTTTTAACAGCTTACAATTGGGAAGCTCTTTGGGTAACACCTCCCGTGTATAGTTTATTCGATGGCTGTCAATACAAATAAAAAATGCGTTAACTGATATTTCCAATTATATACATATTGTTCAAAGTGCAAAAAGTAAGCATTCAAACTATCCTCACTCACTGAATAACCTACAAAGTCCATCATTCTACACAGAATTTTTATTCAAAAGTGGAAAACGTTCAAGACAGTTGCCAACCTCCCCAAGGGTGGAAGCCCCAGCAAATTCACCCCAAGGTCTAAATGTCAAAGCAGTTCACCAAGGTTAATAAAAATAAAAAAAAAAAACGCTATAGAGAACAAGTATGTTTTTCTGGAAGGGTTGTCCAGGCAAAAGCCATTACTTCATCCTTTAACAAGAACATTGCATATATGGCTTATTAAGATAAAAAGTTGGGCAGTCTGAAACAAACCCACAAGAAATTCTGAACAAATGTCCTTCAGGGCTGACAAGACCAAAATGGAGATGTTTGGACCATAACGCACGACGCCCAATTGTCACCAAACACAGCCATATTAGCCACAAAACACCTCATGAAAGCAAAACTGTCAAGCACAATTGGTGGAGGGGTTCAATATTTGCGGCTATTTTTGTCGAAAATAAATCACCTAGCACCAATTGAAACTTATATGATTGTACATATTAGTGCTGGTAAGATATCAATATACTTACAATTTGTATGAATCCTTAATTGTTCGGACCTATCACTATGGATACAGATATGTAAACCAATAGAATATCAAAAAGGGGTTTCTCTTATCATTTTTCAGCATGACTGGTATATAATCGTAGGCACGCCAATAGTCATAAATAATAGTTCATGACATGGTCTTATATCTAAACATTTCCAACCTTAATAAAACATCATCACAGTGCTTGGTGGGAAAAGTAGTTACCTTATAGTTTTAAATAACTGGTCAAAACCTCTTTTGAGCACAGGCAAAATACTCAGAACGCGCTTCCAAGATAAAGCCTTGTGGGCAGACTCTACATAATGTTCCAGAAAGGAATTTCAGACAATCTCTTTCTTACAGAACTGCTTGTGGTCACCATATTGCGCTAGGATGTCTGATGTGAATGGGCCTTTTTAGGCGTTCAGCATCTCTAATAGAGTTGTTTACAATATCTGGGCCATCATTAGATAGAGACCACTCCAGAAAGTCAATTTTTTGTATGAGTGTAATAATTGTAATTGATAGATTTACTATTGAGGATAGCAAACTCAAAATTTGTGAGTGTTTTATGTCAAAGTAGCTCTAAAACACACCTCCAATCCTGTTTCATTGATTGAACTCCAGATTTGCTAACTCTTGACTCCAGTTAGTTTTTGTTAAAGTAATTAGCTTAGGGGTTCACAGATTTTTTCCAACCCAACTTGTGAATGTTTGAATTATGTATTTAATATGGACAAGAACAATACAATCATCAAACACCTTATGTGTGCAGTCACTGCCAAAACACAGGAGAGATGCCAACCCACACAGGGTGTAAACAACCCTGCCTAATATCCCACACAGCCTGTAACCCATCTGTCTCTGCATTTAGAAGAAAATCAGTCCTATACTGTCCTAAACAACAATAATGAATTCAACTTCACATTCACCACAGAAGCCAAAATATCTATATTAAAAACACAGCTCTGTCTAGTCTACTGTCCTTCTGCACCTCAAGAATTTAAAGAATCTACTTTGCTTCAGCACTTATCAGGTTTCATTAACCAACTCATTTCTCAGCCTTACCACCAGACACCCACTAGCCACAGTGAAAAAGTTATTTGACTGTCCTTAGATCATACAGCGATCACAAGTATCACACTACATGTTACAGAACCCCCTTTTCTCCCCCACCCTGATCAGATGCAATCAATGTGCAGGGTAGATAAACGCCCCACCACATCAGAAAGTTATTGTATACAAGCACTAGTAGAGTCTTAAAAGTATTTAAAGTGTCACACAAATAATCAGCCTTTGCATTTAAAGAGTCACTTACCCCAGATTCACGATCCTTTCTGCTACAAAGGCTAAAATAATCCCAACTAGGGTTATTTTGAGCAGTTTCCCCATGATTGCAGTGTAAGTCTGCTTGCCTGCCTGCTCCAGTCTTTGCTGCAGTCAGCAGTGATAGTTTACGGGGCGGATCCTGCTGCTGCTGGCAGGGAATGGATATTTCTACAAGTGAACTGCTTGCTCTGAATACAGCATCTAAACTTTGTACACACTCAATGAGCAGCACTTGGGAATAAATGTAAACAGCAAATTTAGCAACAGTGTCCAAAGTCAGTCAGCTGCTGCAAGGGCAGTAAGATATTGTAATACATAAAGGGGGATATTAACTCACTGAGGAAAATGTCTTTTTGCTGTAAGAGTCAAGGTGTAAGGACCCCACCTTCAATGTACACTGGAGTCAAGCTATCAGACACTTTCAAATCAGTGGTCATGCCAGCAGACGCATTTTCTTTAGATTAGCAAAAGGTGCATTACACCTGCAAACGTGATAACAATCATATAATGTTACAATTCTGAGTGGATTATGCACTGGAGCTCTC
>VKOC01016313.1:0-12858 GCA_009364415.1 Spea multiplicata
GGGACGGGGAAACAACGCACATCATTTACTATTTCTATCTATGGAATTTCCAAAGGTGCATGATTGAATGCCCACATGCAGCTGAAGATATGCAAATATACATATCTTGATTACAAGGGCTTGGCTGAGAGTAATAAAGTGTAAAATAAATCAATGCAAAAATGTTCCTTATTTGTTTTATAGGCATACACGAGTAAAACATGTTTAATTTGTATCTGTTGCTGTACATAAAAAAGAAACAAAATTAGAAAGAAAAATAATCCTTATTTCCAAAATGTTTGGTTTTGCTTCTTAGAAAATAAATAATCATGTCAATATTTTAACTATACATTTTTGTAGCCTAGTGCTGAATTTCGCATGAGACATTTTATTATTATTTTACACTTGTGAATAATGTGAAGCCCAGGTTTTTGGAAACAATTAGGGTTGCAGATTAAACAACACAATGCCAACTAATTGTAACCTACAAATTGAACATGCTGTCCGTTTACGTACCAAAAAGTAACACAATGACATCACTGGTTCATTGAATGACCCCTCCTGTTTCATTATCGATTAGTTGAATTTATTTTATCGAATATAAGAAGACGGTTCTTGCAGAGCAAATGCTCTAAAAAATACCCGTTTTACAATCCGACCTCAGATTTTAACACTAAGATCCAGATCCCCTGCAGCACTGCAGGGAACCCGGCTCGTCCTCTCTGACAGCCGGCGGGCGTCTGTGAGATGCGCGCAAACATCCTCCGCTGCTGTCCTCCACTTCCGCTGGGGTTTCTATGATGGAGCACCAGCGTGACATGACCTTCTGGTGCTCCACCATAGAAGCCCCTGTGAAAGTACCGGCCAGCAGCAGCGGGGGTTGTCTGTGCGCCATGCTGCCAGAGAGGAAGGATCCGCCGCAGCGCTGCAAGGGACCTGGATCTTCCTCTCTGGCAGTCGGTGGGTGTTTGTGCGATACGCGCAGACAACCTCCGCTACTGCCAGCACTTCCACTGGGGCTTCTATGATGGAGCCCCGGCGTGACCTTCCGATGCTCAGTCATAGAAGCACCAGCGAAAGTGCCAGCCAGCAGCAGAGGTTTGCCTACGCGCATTGCGCAGACGTTCACCGGCTGCCCCTACTTGACACCAAAGAGTGTGGAGCACGGGGGGTAACAGGGAGCTATAAGGCATATCAGGGGGCAGTGGCATATAGGGAGTTATAAGGCATATCGGGGCGCAGTGGCATATTTGGGGTAGAACCCATATAAGAGGGTACTATGGCATATAGGAGGTATAAGGCATATCAGGGGGTATAAGGCATATCAGGGGGTATAAGGCATATCTGGCCAACTAAGCGATTATGAAAATAATCGTTAGTTGGAGCCCTACACAAATACACTACCCTTAATTAAAGGCAGTAACTTTAAGATTTATATGGTGTAAATCTCACCCACAGCACAGCATGGTTAAGTTTGCATTATGGGACATGCATTCGTTGTGGCTCCACTAGGGAAAACATGAGACAAACCCCTATTACTTTTACCACATTTATACGGGCCTTCATGGGTTCTTATCTGCCAACAAAACCTGTTTCTATGGACATATCCATCAATCCAGTATGTCTCTACAACTACATATCCTTAGATTGATGGATTTATACCCTAGCTGGGATTGGAAAGCCAAATCCTTGAGAGCATAAAAATGTTAAAGGTTATTGACAGAAAACCTGCTTTTTCTGCTGTATTGGAAAACTAAACTAGAATAAATAATGGACATTTAGAACTTGAAATAACTGAACAAATTGTTTAAAGAGCTTTGCCACAAGAATGGACATCTAGATTAAATTGTTGAAGACCAACATAAAAAGCTATGCACTGGAAGGTGTAGCAATAAGGTTGTGATGAACCAAAGATGATACAGTGATATCTAGAGCCATTTTTCTGCTGGACCACTTGTATCTATCACTGGTATGGGGAACAGGCCTGCCCTGGCTGTTCTGTTAATTCAGCACATTTCAAGCCCAGCTACCAAACGCCACTAAGAGCTGCAAACAAAACAAATATCTAGATGTACTCCATAGCTCTTGTGCTACAGATAAATCCCTGGACATTCTGCTTAAGCTAATGACAAAAAGAGGTAATGATGCTAAAAAATGCAAAGGCAGCTGGCAATAGTAGCAGAGCAAACAGAATGAGTCAGTGCTTACGCAGTGTCACACACAGGAGAAATAAAGAACATGGCAGCAGATAAGAGTCTTTTGACCAATTTAATATTTTTCATTTAATGGCCTACCGTAACATCTCATCAAACCTCGTGGTCACCTGTCTGTGCCACTGGCACACAAGGCTCATCTCCGCAAGGCAGCGCCCCACTTCATGGTGGGGAACCATGTCTGCAAAGTGTATCTCACATAAACACTCAGCAGGGCTTTGGTAGGCAGTGTTGTTAAATGTTTATAGAAAAGGAACAGGCAGGTAAAAGGAGCCAGGTTTATTTCTATATAAACAAAATGAATGACAATATCATTGATGAATGAAATATTAATAAAAATGGTCATTCTATAATGCATTACTCACAATTTGAAAGATAAACATAGCAAAATAGCAACGTTAGACTGGAAGATCTCATAAGCAGATCTTTATCTTATTTCAAGTAATATACATTGCCTGATTGCTTGTAGCTATGATGCTATTTAATATGCCAGTGTTTTATTAATAAGACAATATTGTGTCTTTATTGAAAAAAACACCCATCCAACAGATGTCTGTTTTCTAAAGAAAATGTTCTTGCTTATTAGAGCATCATTGATTAGAATAATAAATTGAATAAACAATGTGAAATCTGTGCAAACAGCTTATGTTATAAATAAGTTTTTATTAATGAAACCATTATTTTCATTGAAACATTCCACTGCGCTTTCCATATATTTATACGATATTACACATCCTTGTACAAAGGGAAAAGCTTCATATGTTAAACCAGACAAGGCTTGTGAAGATCCATGTTCTTCACACCTAACCACTGCCGGTTCTGGAGAAATCAAGAAAGATGGTTGTAAATCTGGATCAAGGCAAAAGTTTGACAGAATCTATAAAATTGTTTTTAATGATTGGGGCGGGTCCAAGAAGTCTAGGTCTCTTGTGGGTTCTAAGCTGATATGGGTGCCACTACCAGCTTCTCTCCTGTGCATGAAGGAGGATTGGCGCTAGGAATATAATTTAGCTAAACCACTAGAAGCCCTAGTGCCTGACCTGACAATGATTAATGACAATCACAACTGCCTTATAGTGACAAACATCCCTAACATAAAAAAAAAAAATAATCTAATTCAGTAAATATAGGCAATTTGCTGCCTTCTATACGTGTACCATATGCTCTATAGAAAACTGCAAGAAGATCTGTAAGCACTAATACGTTATGGGCATAAAGGTCTGAGATTACATAATAACAATTTCAGAAGTGACTACTGCCTTTAACTATAGGACAAACTGGTAGATGCATCCCAGGATATAGAGAGCATCTCCAGCACCCAAAAGATTCATAACCAAAATCCTCATCCAATTTTCATTTTAATAGCCAGAGATGTAATAATGCATGTCTGGTTTAATATAGACCTCAATCCCTTCTTTGATATCATTACTGACTCCATTAGCCCGAGCATTGTTTAGATTGGCTAAGGGTGATGGAAATCACAATGCAAAACAATGGGATGATAAAGGGAGAAACTTAATGAAATGGTTTCATGGAGAAACCAATTGAAATGATGAAATCCTCGGAATAAGCCTAAAACCTATACATTCCTTCCAAGCAGAAAAGGTGGTTAAGTCAAAATGCAGAACAGCTTGGCTAATGTGACACTTTGATTAATGAAAATGAAGAGGAGAAAAAGTCTGCTTTAGAAAGAGCCCACACAGGCTGGACAATTTACCATTAGCAGCAGCAGGCTGAAACACATCCAACATCCTCTAGCAACCAAGTCACTGCCAACAGCACTGATGTCATTTTCCTTTTTTTAAGAAATTATTTTAAATACATTTTGCATGGAACGTGGACATTTCCTCATCGTGTAGCTTGATTTACTTTCAGCTAATGTTATTACAGTTATTAACTATTAAGAATCAATGACAAGCTGTAGATGATGACAATTTGGGAGAAAAGTTCAGCTTGGGGAAATCAAGTCTTGATCAATGGTGTGTTCATTTTAATAATATGGACATGAATAAAATGAACATATGGTGTCATTAAAGGGAAACTGTTACTAATTTGTATATGTATGTAGGATGGATGGATAGACGGAGGCGCATTCCAGGCAACATATTCAGGGGGTTTAACAATCCTTCAGTTTTATAATGTAATACATAAAGAAATTTGACCAATGTCTTTAAAGTCACCATGCCGGTTTATCTATGCAAAAACAGCTCTCCCATGTTTGAAAGAAAACCTTACAAGGGGTGACTCTTCATAATAACGCAAGCCTAATCCTAGGTGGTTTACAGTTACAGGTTGGAGACATATTAGCCAGAATCAATCACACACACACATGCAACACCTCTTGGGAAAGTTGCTGTAGAGAGTGGAGTGTTGATGGGTATTCTATGTGTTTTATCCCTCTTGAAAGGCCATTTTAAACCTGAGTGGTATATTTTCCACTGTATTATTCCCTTATATTTAGTTTATTTATTTGTGAATAGTTGATCCGAGGATTTATTTATTGCTTATTGGAACACTGATGGAGAGCTGCATCTGCACTGCATCTTTCTTTTTTGTCTTTTTGTTGTACATATTTGCAGGTTGCTTAGGGTTTTAATTGATTAAAGGTCTCGGTGGGTTAAAATGCAGTCCCACTGATCCAGCTCCTTGGTAAGCAAGACAGCCATGTAAAATTAGATAAGATTTGCCAAACTTTGATGGGTGGAGAACCGAGCAATAAATGGCCATATAGTGGGAAGGAATCCTCAATATTTATGCCTTAGACAGGTGATTTTTGAATGGTATGCACATGATTCTTGCTTTGTTTATGTCTGGAACAACCTGAAATAACCTGTGAGTTATGAGTGAGTATTATACAAAAGTTCCTAGAAAATTAAGTGTAAAGTTATACCTGCTTATTATACACAGGTGCATATTAGCTGGGATTTTTTAGGCTACACAGTACAATCAAGCTTTGGTTCTGAAGATATTACACCATTTTAAATTTTTTTGGTATTTATGCTCTTCGTCAATATATTTCGCAAATAAAGTACCCCTGTACAAATAACATATGTAAAATAAAGCACTCCTGTATGTGTATGGGGGCAATTTTATAAATAATTCAATAAAAAGCTTTCTTGGATACGCCAGATTGGAGCAGGTTCTGTCATATACTGCTAGTGTGCCATAAATGCCTTAAAGACCATGGACGTCATATAACATCCCTGAGATACCCCAAGATATCACTTTCAGAAAATGATTAGTCAGTTTACATTCACAAATGTAAATATGTTTCATAGGATGATTAAATAAAGCATTTCACGTACTCTAGCTTTAAACTCTCTAAAACTTGCCTGTTCAGAGATGAATGCAAGATATCCTCCAGCTGCGAACCACCCTTAGGATAAATCATCCATTCCACCCATAAGGTCTCCATGTGACCTTCACTACGATCGAATCAGTCTCACCCAAGTAGTACTTGACTTAGTATCTCATCCCCCTTAATCTCCATATAGTTTGTAAGATTGCAACAGCAGGGCCCTCCTCTTCTTTTGTACAAGTGTCATAACATATGTTAATGTCATTATGGATTTTGTATAGTCAATATTACTGTTAATTTCACGTCTCTTCTTCACCTCATATCCTAAAAGCACTATGGAAACTGCAGTAAAATAAAGTGCATCTGTCAAATTTGTGACATGTCCGAGCCCCATCAACAAATCTCCCCAAGTTACTTAGACCTTCAGCAAATTTATTTTTCCAGCAGAATAACAAAAAGCAAGTTTCCTACAATGTTGAAATGAACTCTGGGGGAAGGCTTGGTTATAACTTATCGTAGTAAATGATGTACAATGTGGCTAGCTTAAAAGTAATCGAGTCAGTCAAGCATGCACTCCTAAAATTGAACTTGCTGCCTTCAAGCTGAAGAATTACTCCAAGTCCAAACTATGTAAAAGCGTTTAACTATTAAGGCTGCCTCAAGATAAAAGAAGAGTTAAAAGAAGGATATCCACCTGCAAATGATGGTTGCTGCTACAAATTAATACCAGCCAAGAATCCCTGTTTAGGATGAATAGTACCTATTAGGACTAAAATCTAGGTGCCTCTCTTTTCTTCCCTTTGTGTCTCTTGTAATATAATGGCTATAGGACATGATGATACCAATCAAACTTTCTCAAACTCTATAATCATGTCACAGTGTTCTACACCCCATAGTCACTATATCCTGCACTTAAGTATCAAACACTTGTTGCTTACCAAAGAAAATTACATACACGGCTCAATAGGTCACAAATGCACATATGTCTTGGTAAAGTCCTGTCCCTAGCCATGCCACTAACCATACACTCTAAAACGAAAGTTTGGCAATGTGTAATATTGGTATGGTATGTAACCCATCCATATTATGAACATTATAACAAATCAACACTTACATAAAATGCTGTATTGTGGACTGAACACTCTTTTGGAGAAATTATGAGCCAGACAGACAAAAATTAGGAGCCAAGAAAGAATGTTTATAATATAAAGTGGAACAACAGTTTAGAAGCCATGGCTACCTGTCTCCTGTGATTTGTCCATCCCTGCATTATATGATGTATTATTTAAATGATCTGTATAAAGGCACAATATATGCACTAGTAAGGTGATACACATGTCACATCTTGCATTATCTGTGCAGTTTAAGGATTAAGTAAGGAATATATGTGAGAATGTATGTGTTTGTACTGCCGGTGCTATTCATTGGAATGGCTCACCCAGTCAAACATTCTGAAAAAAATCTATGCAGGCATTTCATAGTAATAGAGTAAATTCTCAAAAATTCTGAAGCTGGACGACTGTGGTAAGTAGGGTGCCTCAGGGTTCTGTCTTGGGGCCAGTTCTCATTAACTTATTTATTAATGATCTTGCAATAGATATTGGAAGTTACTTGTCTGTGTTGCTGATACCACAAAATTAGTTAAGGTTATAAAGTCTGACCGGGATGTAGCTTCTCTTCAGAATGATTTGGATAAACTAGGGGACTGGAAAAAATAAGCGGCAAGTGAGATTCAATATAGATAAGTGTAAGGTAATGCATTTTGGTACCAAAAAAGCATGCAACGTAAAACTTTAAAGGGCATTGGGAAAAGCAGAAAATGAGGACTTAGGTATAATTGTAGACCATAGACTTAGGAACAAAGTGCAGTGCCAGTCAGTGGTTACAAAAGCCATTAAGGTATTAGCATGCATAAAGATAAGTATTAAATCACAAGATGAAAATATAATTTTACCTTGAATATGCAGTGCAATTTTGGGCACAGTTTTTAAGAAGGATGTTATAGAGCTGGTTAAGCATAACATAAAGGGCTACAACTGTTAAAAGGGTATTGGCAAGTTGATACAGTGAGTAATCTGATTACCACTCTGGAATCAAGAAGGAATTTCTTTCCCTGTTGTGGCATAATTGGTAATTGCACCAAGTAGGTTTTTTGCCTTCTTTTGGATCAACTTTAGAAGTGGGTATGTGTAGAAGGTTGAACTTGATGGACTGAAGTCTATTCTTAACCTAATATACAGTACTATACTAATTGTGTACAATCGCCTCACTAACTTCCTCTCCTCTAATTCCCTCCTTGACCCTCTACAGTCTGGTTTCAAACCCCTTCACTCTACTGAAACAGCTCTAACAAAAGTCTCCAATGACTTGCTCTCTGCCAAAGCTAAAGGTCACTACTCTATTCTAATACTACTGGATCTCTCTGCTGCTTTCGATACAGTTGATCACCACCTTCTTCTTGACTCACTTGCTTCTATAGGCATTCGAGATACAGCTCTCTCCTGGATCTCCTAACCGTTCCTTCTCTGTCAACTTCTCTGGCAACACATTATCGCACCTTCCACTTTCGGTTGGTGTCCCTCAAGGTTCAGTCCTTGGCCCTCTGCTGTTCTCTCTTTATACTTCCTCTCTTGGCAAACTAATCAACTCATTTGGCCTGCAGTATCATCTATATGCAGATGATACCCAAATCTACCTGTCTCCTCCTGATCTCTCTCCATCTCTCATGTCCCGGATCACCAGCTGCTTGTCTGCTATTTCTTCATGGATGTCACAACACTACCTGAAACTTAATCTTTCTAAAACGGAACTCATTATCTTCCCTCCCTCCATCTCCACTCCAATACCTGAATTCTCTATCACCATTAACAACACAACTATCTCTCCTACTAACCAGGCCCGATGCCTTGGGGTCATCCTTGACTCAAACCTCTCCTTCATCCCTCACATTCAGTCCCTCGCCAGATCCTGCCGCTTGCACCTAAAAAACATCTCTCGTATCCGCCCATTCCTCACCCAAGAATCCACAAAAACTCTGGTTCATTCACTTATCATTTCCCGTCTTGACTACCGCAATACTCTTCTGGTTGGCACTCCACTGTCTCGACCCTCTCCTCTACAGTCTATCCTAAATGCCGCTGCTAGGCTTATCTTCCTTGCACGTCGCTCCTCTTCTGCTTCCCCCCTCTGTGAAACCCTCCACTGGCTCCCGATTACCTTTAGAATTAAATTTAAGATCCTGGTACTGACATATAAGGCCATCCACAATACTGCTCCTCCGTACATTTCTGACCTCATTAGCAAATACTCTCCTACTCGATCCCTACGTTCCTCCCATGGGCTAAGGCTCTCCTCCTCACTCGTCACCTCTTCCTTTTCCCGTCTACAAGATTTCACTCGAGCTGCCCCATATCTCTGGAATCTGCTTCCAAGGAACCTTCAGAATTCACCCTCCTTCCCGACATTCAAGAAACATCTAAAAACTCACTTCTTCAGAGAAGCATACCATCTTAGCTGCTAGAACATCCTTGTTATCGATACAACCACCACAGTACCTCTCACCCTTTCTCTGTGCCTCATGTTTGTCACCCCATTTTCCCTCTAGATTGTAAGCTTGCGAGCAGGGCTCTCTCCACCAAATGTATCGGTTTGTCTTAGTCTGTCAATTCTTGTCTTGTCATATCCCTTGAATTTATGTATTGTATTAAGCGCTGCGTAAACTGTTGGCGCTATATAAAAGATAATAATAATAATAATGCCATGAAGAATCAGCTCAGTGTAGCCACTGTACGAAAAATTCATCCAAATATCGCATTACCAACAATGATGGCAGCCTCCAACAAAGTACACCTTATGATTCAATAGCTTGTAAAATCACCTTTAGCAGCAATAACTTGAAATAATTTTCTATATGACTTTATCAGTCTCTCACATCGTTGTGGAGGAATTTCCAGCCGCTCTTCTTTACAACGTTGCAGTTCAATGAGGCTTGCAGGCATCTGTTTATGCACAGCTCTCTTAAGGCCCCCTGCCTCAGTAAATTGAAATTGGGTTGAGGTCTGGACTTTGACTGCATCACTGCAACACCTTAATTCTTTTTTTAGCAAATTCTGTTGTTCATATGCTGGTGTGCTTCGGATCATTGTCCTGTTTGCATGACCAAATTTCGGCCAAGCTTTAGCCATCAGACAGATGGCCTCATATTTGACTCTAGAATAGTTTGGTATACCGAGGAGTCCATGGTCGACTCAATGACTACAAGGTTTCCAGATTATGTGGCTGCAAAACAAGCTCAAATCATAACCCGTCCACCATTGTGCTTGACAGTTGGTATTAGAAGTTTGTGCTTATATGTGGAGTTTTCGTCAAATGTGGCACTGTCATTTACAACATTGACAATGCCCACACTGTATTTTTAAACCGCTTGATGTTATTTTAGTGGTAAAAATGTGCTTTTCTTTGAAAAATTACATTTCTTAGTGACCTCAAACTTTTGAACGGTAGTGTACTTGAGATAAAAGTACTTTTATCAAATGTATTTTGTGTATGGTTATGCTACAATATCTACACAGGAAAACCAATTGAGCAACAGTAACGTAAAAGCAATACTGTGTAATTTACTAAACTGAACAACCATACTTATCTGTTAAGATTTACAATGTGATGTTTTCATTCTCCAATTTATCAACACCTTGGTCCAGGAATCCTCATTTTGAAGTTTCGATATATTCTATACAGAATATCAATAGACTCCACCATAGGAAGTCTACGTTCTCCCAATAACTTTCACAACTTATCTTTAGAGAAGCTGCGTGAGTTTCCTAATAAACAGTACACAGTAGTGATTAATAGCTCAATTAACTTATTCTGTTGTATGGGTTACAGTTTATGTATCTACATCAATGTATTTCACCTTGTATAAAAGGTACATAAAAAAAGTATTGGAAAGTTTTTGTCTGCACAATAGAATTCTGTTATCTACAACCTTTCTAAGCAAAGTCCTAGTCCAGAAAACCAACTACCCAGCCTCAATGGTGTGCTTATTTGGCATCTGGGGCGGATTCTATATTAGACCCCTGCCTACCCACCAAACTTTAAAAAATGTAATAACACCCACACCTCACACACTCACACCTTCTCCGTTGACAGTTTCTGTGTCCCTGTCCCCATTACGTCAGCTGTTGTTCTTCTCTTGGCTCTTCTTTTTTGTCCACATCAGCTCTGATGATCAGGTTTCACAGAGCGCTTCCTCAAAAGTGCAGAGTCTCTGCAAAATACACTCTACCCAGATTGAAGGAATAGGGTAGAGGCTGTCCACATGGTGCATGCGAAGGTACCGCCCTTTTGGGGAAGTACTCCAGGAGGCCTGGTCAATGGAGCAGATACCGTGGAAGAAGACAGAGGAAAAGATGAAGAGGCAAGAGAAGTGGAGCTGCATGGAAAGAGACAGGGACAAGAAAACAGTAGACGGAGAAGGTAGAGAGACATTGAGACAGAGGGAATTTCCAGGATTCTTGGGATCTCTGTGTGTCAATGTGTCACCTCCCTGAAGAGAGGCAACCGGGGCCGTTCGCCCCCCAACTGCTACATGTTCCATGTATAGCAAGTTTACATCTTGTTTTTCCACACCACACCTCTGGCACACTGGATCACAACTTGGGTAAATCTGTACTGTCAAAGAAAATGATTTTATATGCATTTTCCTGAAATCTCAAGGCAACAACTCTTATTCTGAAAGAAACATTTTCCCCACTGCTGTTCAATAAATGAGACCCAAAATATTGTCCTACTACCTGCCAAAGGGAAGAAGTAAATGCATGGTATTGGTATAAAAGGGAGAAGCTCTTAGCTGGAGTGGTGAGCTGCATACACAAAGATTTCATGTTATTAGCTCAAATAAAGAGATCCCTGGAGGTACCCAAGCCTGTACATTAATCTGCTTCATTTAGACAGCTGAAGCATATTCACCCCTTTACTTCTCAAGTGACATCTTAAATCCTGACAGGGACAGGCAGCCCAGGAAGACCCAAAGAAAAACCTCCCCATGCTAGATTATCTGAGAGTGGCAGGAACAGTGATGAAAATGAGGACAGTAAACCCCCTCATATAACCATAATTTTACTGTAGCTCCTACCAAGGAATGCACACCAAATATTCTTCTTGCCTGTGTAGGTCATATCCACAGACTGCTTCCCAAAGGGATTGAAAAAGAGGGCTACTCTAACATTATCCACTGCTCCGGGGCAAGGTAGACATTCCATTGTAAAGCCTGCAGAAGATGGGAAGCCTGAATATATTAAATATATAAAATATTTTAAGCAGTTTAGGACCTCCCCTTTAAGTCTATAAACTCCTAACCTTCCACACAAAGTGTATGACTTCAGATTTAAGGGTCATGAAGAAAGAGTGTGGAACAAATATTGAAGTATGAAAGAGACGTGCCGGTAGAGTCATTTTATCTACATTTATTCTCCCTTGCCAATAAATGAGACTGACCAAGCCCATAGATCATTACCAAATTTTACCAGAGACAGGAGAAAATTATCCATTATACAATAGTGATATGTGGCTGGAAATCCTAATACCCAGATACTTTAATTGTCCCGAACACCACTTAAAAGGGTAGGACCCCCATTAGATACACATGCTCCATAGACTGGACTGAAACATTAACGCCTTTGCGGCAATTCACATTCCAGGCACATGAACGTTGGTCTGCCACGAGGTGAGGTGGTAAGCATGCACACACCATGCTGCTCAGTGGCAGTGCCTCAGTGAGGCTCTTGGCCCCGCCCCTTTCAAGACGTGACGCTCAAAAGGGCGGGCTCACAGAAGAGTTCCTCGTGACTGGATCGTCACGTGGGAAGAGAGCAGAAAATGTAAGTATTTTTTATAAAAAAAAAAAAGGTTGGAGGTTCGAGGAAAGTGACTATATTTAAGGGAGGGGGTGGAAATCCCTTGGGACATCACTAAAACTTTAATACAAAAATCAATATAAACGGGGGGGTTTGTGGCTCGGAGTAATACACATGGCAGTGAGGGCATCAACAGACAAAAGGGTGGTTAGGCATCAAGTAAATTAATACTAAAGGGGGCATCACATTAACCAATATAAAAGGGGTGGGGGCATCAATACAAAAGGGAGGAGGGTTGGCTGGGGGAAACACATAAATCAATGCACATGGGTGTGGTGGCATAGACAAAGGGGGGCAATACACAAGGTTGTGGGGCGGAAAACATTAATTAATACTAAAGGGGGTATGGCTGGGGCATTAATACACAAGGGGCAAAAATATAAATTTCATGTTAATGACAAAGCAGTGTAGGAAAAAACATTTTTTAGTGGCTTAGCCTGTCCTGGTGTGTGTG